>JAODAL010073961.1:0-14551 GCA_025379985.1 Phyllomedusa bahiana
TAAACATCAACCCAGTCATGACGTCGCACACACATCTCACCCTGCTCTATTCTGTAAGCTGATTGGCTGGCCGCCAAAATGTCAGTAAGTGCCGAAAATGGCGCGATATTAATAGATTATGCGCAGATTTTTAACTAAATTATCGCGTGATCGAAAAAATCCGATTACCATAAAAACCGTGCCGATTTCTACTTTGTCGATAAAAACCGCTCAACACTATTCATGAATAAAACAATAATGCTTGACAATGTGTTTCGAGAACTGGTTATACTTCCCCTTCTTCACATCAAATACAATGAATACATTCACAGATATAACCAAACAATATGGAATACATTATATATGTACACATCAGAGACAATCCCGCTATCAGGCTCTTAAATATTATCCCAGCCAGGCCTGACATACAGTTTCAGACTCCAACACCATGGGGAGTGACATGTTCACAGACTGGTTGTGGATTGTGACAGCTTATCTGTTTTGCTTCATTTTTTTTCTTTATTCCAACCTATACATGAGCGTTTAAACCTTTATAGTAAAATGTGTCAAGTTCTTTTGTTCCTAACTTGCAAGTGTGTACTGGGCTTAGGAGGGGTTGTCCAAGTTAACCCCTAGCAGAAGAGGAACCGCGCTCCTGCATAACTGGAAAGCTAAAAAGAAGACTTGGGTGGAGGCACTTTGCCACAGTGAGATGAAAACTAGAAAACAACCTGCTCACAAAGGCTAGCACAAATGGGTGTTACAAATGTACAGAAAATATAGTTCAGAAAGCTACAAAAGAACATAAATACAGATTACAAAAAAATAATATGTATCAGTATCTGGGTGTAATTAGTAAAAGTCTAAGTAAACCATTACATTTAAAGCATACTTACCAACCTATTCTTTGAAGGGGGAAAATCTCTCCTTGGGGAGAGCCACCAATTAATTGGTCGGTGTGAGGATTTACTTGCCTTTCAGACCTCACTGACTGTTTTGCATTAAGCAAAGGCTTATGGGAAAAGAGCTGAGGAACTCCACAGTGCGCTCTATTGGATGTAGTTACCTCAATTCACATGTAGCTCGCAGGAGCTTAGCAACCTTTTCTTGTCAGTCTCACCCTGGGAACGCATCCAATCTGCCAACTATGCTCATTTTAGAGGGTGGGATTTGTATAAACACCACTCCTTTTGTTTTCCTGTTTGTGATAGTCTCCAGGAAACCAGAGGGTTGACAAGTATGATTTTAAGAAATGTGAACTTTTCTGGGAATAATAATATCCAATGGCATACTACAACATGAATGCAGTATCCATTAAAGCAATGCTGTTCTATGCGTAATATACACTGTATAAGTGCTGTTTAAAAGTCATAACAATTCATAAAGCCTAATAAAGAGTATAACCATATTACACATTTGGTCTAGTTGCTTTCTAATGGCATTAATGTTCTCCAATATAGCTAAAACGAAGACAAAAGATAAAAAAAAATCATCTGTAGATTTCTATTGTGTTGGGAAAATTACATCTTGTTTTCCTGATTTCCCTGCTTGAAGAAAAAATAATTTTAGTATCCCCCAAGGGCAAACACTATGCAAAATATCTATATTTGGATCTCTTCTATTTTATTGGTAATATAATAGAACTGTTACAAGTGAATGAATACTTGGATGATAGCAGCGATGAAAAATTGATAGTATACAATTAGATAAAGGGCGTACATTTTCTGACTTTAGTTCCACTTTTTGACGTGACAAATGCCCATGTTGACAGTATGCCATCTAAGCTCATAAGCGGCTTGCGGCATCATTTATCTATAAGACGTTTTGATTTATAGGCATTTCTAAAATGACATTACATTATCTCACAAAAAGTTCCACTAAGAAATAGAAAATATTAACCTTGACACATTTTTTTCCTGGAAAAAAGATAAAGTAATAATAATAAAAATAATAACAACAGTAATAATAAAAATAATAATACAGGAAATGACTTCACATTCATCATAGTTCTACAGTATACAGTTTTCTTTGCTGGTTTCTTCTAACTAGAAAACCTGGCAGCTTTGGTTTAGTGCCATTCGGGGTTATGTGATTCTCAGAGGGTCACTATTATAAGAATAAAGTTCATAAAAATAACTACTTAGACTAAGAAATATGTATGTCAATATTTGAGAGGATCTAACAAGCACAGATATGTAAGATAAAATAGTGATCTTGAAGGAAGAAACATGTTTGGCCTGCCCATGAGTTTTCAGCTTTTTCTTAAGGGTGGTTTGAAGGGGGCAACTGAAGATTTTTTTTGTCCAAGGCAGGGATTTTTTTTTTAGGCTGAACTACCCTTTTCAGCTATGCCCTAATGTACAGCACCATTTGTCTCTGTCCTGTTCCATTCCACGTTACTCTATGTGTGTAATAACTGGATAAGGGAGGCATCACAGCAACTCAGTCAGTATCTCTTAATGTTTGACAACATAACGGGTGCTTCTGTGACCCTTAAACTGGGTCGTAGGCGCACCCATGTGCCACTGGTGAGCAGCGTCGCAACCCGCATGTCGGGCTATGGGCACGCTTGCTCCTCAACACTGCACCGGCCCTATTCACGTGTCCGTGCTCCAGATGACGTCTCTGCCTCCCGGCACGTGCGTCCCCACTCCCTAGGGTGTGCATGTCGGCTCTGTTGAATTTAAAGGGACAGCGCACCAGTGATTGGCGATCACCGTTTGCTGTCCCTATATAACCCTGCCTCCTTCTCTATTACTTTACTGGGTCAATAGTGCCCTGTGCCTTGCAAGAAAGCATTCATTAGTCTGTTCTTGTTATTCCGTGTACCGTACCTGTTGGTCCTACCTGCCTGTCCTCGACTGTCTGAGCCTGTTTCACAATTGTGTACCATGCTGCATTATGGCTGCCACCAAAAGCAAGTCACATCAGGGGTAGTGTTTTGCTGCAGCAAGCCCAACCTGCCTTGTGACGTGCTGTGTTTAATACCTACTTAGGCTCCGCTCCCTGCCGTAGCTTATACAACCACTTGCAGTGCTCCAGAGGATCCACATCTTGCCTTGTCGTAAAAGGGCTCCCAAATTTAAAACAGTACTTGTCTGGGTTCTTTTTACAAATTATCGTGTAGCACATCTGTGAAATGGGACACTCTCTCTTTAGAGAGCACTAGCTTTTTCATTTCTATCCTGCCCCCCAAAAAGTTTTTTTTTGTCCACTTTTGTTTTTTTAGTGTTTTTCTCCTGATTCTTTTCGCAATTACACCCAGGGGTTAATTAGCGTGTTTTGCGGGTTGCTGCCCCCAAGAAACCGCTTTTTTCAATCCAAAAAATTTTAATCTTTTTCCTTTTTAGCTAATTCACACGAAGGTTAATTACAATTTTATCTTTTGTTGGGTTTCGTAGAAAACACGCAATGTAACACCTACAAAGCTCTAGTTTTTGGTTCCCCTCAATTTTTTTTGCGCAATTTACATCCGGGGGTTAAATTAAGCGTTGTTTTGCGGGTTACGACCCAAGAACCGTCATTTTCAACGCCAAAATTTATTTTACATTTTCCTGTTGCAAAATTCACAAGCGCAGTAATTACAAATTTTATCTCTTGTTTGTTGTGGTGTAGAAAACAACAATTGTAAACGCTACAAAGCTGCAAAGTTTTGTGGTTGCTCAATTCTTTTGCGCAATTTACATCCAGGGTTTAAATTAAGCATTGTTTGCTGGGTGCTGACCCAAATAACCCGGGCATTTTCCCAACGCCAAAATATATACATTTTTCCTGTTGATAATTCACAAGCGAAGGTTTAATTTTACAATTTTATTCTTGTTGTGTTGGGAGAAAACATTGCAATTGTAACACGCTACAAGCTACTAGTTGTGTGTGCCCAATTGTTTGGTGCAATTTACATCCAGGGGTTTATTAAGCGTTGTTTGGCTGGTGTGCTGACCCCAAGAAACCGTCAGTTTCAACGCCAAAATATATACATTTTGCCTGTAGCAAATTCAAAAGCAAGGTAATTACAATTTTTATCTCTTGTTGGTGGCCTAGAAAACATGCAATTGTAACCGCACAAAGCTACTAGTTTGTGGTTGCTCAATTCTTTTTGCACAATTTACATCCAGGGTTAATTAAGCGTTGTTTTGCTGGTGGCTGACCCCAAGAAACCGCCCATTTTCAAGCCAAAATATATACATTTTTCCTGTACATAATTCACAATGAAGGTTAATTACAATTTTATCTCTTGTTGGTGGCGTAGAAAACACGCAATTGTAACACGCTACAAAGCTACTAGTTTGTTGTGGCCCAATTTTTTTGGCGAAATTTTTACATCCAGGGGTTAATTAAGCGTTGTTTTTGCTGGTGTGCTGACCCCAAGAAACTGCCCATTTTCAACGCCAAAATATATACAATTTTCTGTTAGCATAATTCACAAGCGAAGGTTAATTACAATTTATTCTTTGTTGTGTGGCGTAGAAAACACGCAATTGTAACAAGCTGCAAAGCTACTATTTGTGGTTGCTCAATTCATTTGCGCAATTTACAATCCGGGGGTAATTAAGCTTGTTTTGCTGGTGGCTGACCCCAAGAAACCGTAATTTTCAACGCCAAATATATACATTTTTTCCTGTAGCATAATTCACAAGCGAAGGTTAATTACATTTTATCTCTTGTTGTGTTGGCGTAGAAAACACGCAATTGTAACCCTAAAAGCTACTAGTTTGTGGTTGCTCAATTCTTTTGCGCAATTTACATCCAGGGTTAATTTTAAGCGTTGTTTTGCTGGTGTATGACCCCCAAGAAACCGTCATTTTCAACGCCAAAATATATACATTTTCCTGTAGCATAATCACAAGCGAAGGGTTTTAATTACAATTTTATCTCTTGTTGTGTGGCGTAGAAAACAAACAATTGTAACACGCTACAAAGCTGCTAGTTTGTGGTTGCCCAATTTTTGCGCAATTTACATCCAGGGGTTTAATTAAGCATTGTTTTGCTGGTGTGCTGCCCCCCAAGAAACCGTCATTTTCAACGCCAAAATATATACATTTTCCTGTAGCATAATTCACAAGCAAAGGGTTAAATTACAATTTTATCTCTTGTTGTGTGGCGTAGAAAACCCCGCAATTGTAACACGCTACAAAGCTACTAGTTTGTGGTGGCCCAATTTTTTGGGTGAAATTTTTTTCATCCAGGGTTAATTAAGCGTTGTTTTGCGGGTGTGCTGACCCCAAGAAACCGCATTTTAAACGCCAAAATATATACATTTTTCCTGTAGCATAATTCACAAGCGAAGTTAATTACAATTTTATCTCTTGTTGTTTTGGGTAGAAAACATGCAATTGTAACACGCTACAAAGCTACTAGTTTGTGGTCCCTAAATTTCGTTGCACAATTTACATCCAGGGGTTAATTAGCTTGTTTGCGGGTGTGCTGCCCCCAAGAAACCGTCATTTTCAACGCCAAAATAATACATTTTTCCTTTAGCATAATTCACATGTGAAGGTTAATTAAAATTTTATCTCTTGTTGTGTGGCGTAGAAAACACACAATTGTAACACGCTACAAAGCTACTAGTTTGTGGTGGCCCAATTGTTTTGGCGCAATTTACATCCAGGTTAATTAAAGCTTGTTTTGCTGGTGTGTTTGACCCCAAGAAACCGTCCATTTTCAACCCCAAAAATATATACAATTTTTCCTGTAGCATAATTCACAAAGCGAAGGTTAATTACAATTTTATCTCTTTTGTGTGGCGTAGAAAACACGCAATTGTAACAAGCTGCAAAGCTATTTATTTGTGGTTGCTTAATTCTTTTACGCAATTTACATCCCAGGGGTTAATTAAGCATGTTTTGCTGGTTGCTGACCCCAAGAAACCGTCATTTTCAACGCCAAATTATATACATTTTTCCTGTAGCATAATTCACAAGCGATGAAACACAAATAGATGATGATGTAGCCGACCGCACTTGGGAGCCGGGTGAGGCAAGGGCTTCATCTTCGGCAGGAGAAGAGGGCGTCAGCTTGCGCGTAAGGCAGCGGCGCATCCAGCAAGTGGGTTTGTGTGGCCGTGATCAGCAGGTATAGCAGCAGGGTGGGTCGGGAGCCAAGTGGCCACGGGGGAAAAAACCCGCTCGCAGGTCCAAGAAAGTAGCGGTACAGGGGCTCAGCGAGGCAGCGGCGGCAGTAGTCACTCATGCGGACGTTGGCGGTAAAATCTGAACTCGGGCGTGTGGAGTTCTTTGCTAAGACACCGGAGAGCCGAATATGGGTATATGTAAATCTGTGGCAGAAAGTGAAGCGTGGCCAGGGAGCTAAAAGTTGGCACCACGGCCCCGGTCAACACATGCTCGTCCCCCATCCATGTGGCCTGGAGAAACGTGGCTCAGATGTGGTGGTCCATCCTGCCGCCGCAGCAACAGCAGCAGCAGCAGTGCCCAGTGGCACTCATGCCATTGCGCCAGTCAAGGGTCCACCACCTCTGCAGAAGGGAGCTTTTTTTCTTTGACATCATCTCCCGGTCCAGATGCTCCTGCTCCTCGCTACTCATGGCGCCAGCAGTCGTTTCAGCGAGGTGATTGCAAAGAGACAACAGTATGCGTCCAACCATCCTAAGTGCAGCAGCTGACCGTGCTCCCGTCCAAGTTGTTGGTACTGCAGTCCCTCCCTTTCCAAAATGGTGGACTCTGCACCATTCAGAGAACTAATGGCTTGTGCCGACAGAGATGGAGATTTTCCAAGCCGTAATTTCTTTTCCCAAAAAGGCAGTACCACACTTCGTAAATATGTAGAACAGAAGGTTTGGCTGGACTACTGGGGAGCCAAACTGGATTGTGTGGGCCCCAACTTGCCGAGTTTTGCAGTGGAGAACTGTCCTGCCCGGCCAGTATGTGGCATCAGAGGGGGTGTTTCAGTGCGGCGGGGGCCATCTTTACCCCCAGGAAGACCCGCTTGCCACGGGAAAAAGTGAAACGACTGACCTTTGTCAAGATGAATCAGGCATGGAAACGCAGGATTTTTCCCCCACACCAATGCCTTAGGCGTCAGACTACATCAGCCATGACGCCTCACCCAAACTGTGAGAAATGAGTCTAGGTTCAAAATATCTGCCTCAGCCACTATTCTGAAGCCGCCACCCGCCTGATGCCACACATCTGCTGACAGTTTTTCTCCATCTGCCACCAACCCCTCTTTACCCGGGGGTGGATGCCACCCACCTACAAACTCTGTCATTGTGCCACTGTCTGACCTCATGCTGCTGCTTTTGGCTGCTGCCGTGACTCCACAATGTGTCATTGTCCCACTCTGTGGCCAAATCCTGTTTTGCCACCTCCAGAATTTTCATTGTGCCACTGCCTGACCTCATGCTGCTGCTGTGGCTGCTGCCGTGACCTCCACACGTGTCATTGTCCCACTCTTTGGGCCCACTCCTATTTTTGCCACCTCCAGAATGTCATTGTGCCACTGTCTGACCTCATGTTGCTGCTGCCGTGACCTCCACACTGTGTCATTGTGCCACTGTCTGACCTCATGCTGCTGCTGTTGGGTGCTGCCGTGACCTCCACCTTTTGTCATTGTGCCACTTCGACCTCTGCTGCGCTGGGCTGCTGCCCTACCCAACTGGTCATGTCCCCCTCTGTGGCCTAAATCCTTTTTTGCCACTCCGAATATCATTGTGCCACTGTCTGACCTTTATGCTGCTGCTGTGGCTGCTGCCGTGACCCTCCACTCTGTGTCATTGTGCCACGTCTGACCTCATGCGCTGCTGTGGCTGCTGCCGGACCTACACATGTGTCATGTCCCCCTCGTGGCCTACTCCGTTTTTGCCACCTCGAATGTCATTGTCCATGCCTAAACCCCATGCGTGCTGTGGCTGATGCCGTGACCTCCACACCCGTGTCATTGTGCCACTGTCTGACCTCCCTGCTGCTGCTGTGGCTGCTGCCGTGACCTCCACACTGTGTCATTGTGCCCGTCACCTCATCTGCGCTGTGGCGCTGCCGTGACCCACACCTGTCATTGTGCCATGTCTGACCCATGCTGCTGCTGTGGCAAACCGTGACCTCCACACGTGTCATTGTGCCACTGTCTGACCTCATGCTGCTGCTGGGGGCTGCTGCCTTGACCCCCCACACTGTGTCATTGTGCCACTGTCTGACCTCATGCGCTGCGTGGCTGCTGCCGTGACCTACACACTGGGCATTGTCCCACTCTGTGGCCTACTCCTGTTTTTGCCACCTCCAGAATGTCATTTTGCCACTGTCTGACATCATGCGCTGCTGTGGCTGCCGGTGACCTACACACTGTCATTGTGCCACTGTACTGACCTCATGCTGCTGCTGTGGGTGATGCCGTGACCTCCACACGTGTCATTGTGCCACTGTCTGACCTCATGCTGCTGCTGTGGCTTTCTGCCCGTGACCTACACACTGTCATTGTGCCACTGTCTGACCTCATGCTGCTGCTGTGGCTGATGCCGTGACCTCCACACTGTGTCCCTTTTGCCACTGTCCCGACCTCATGCTGCTGCTCTGGCTGCTGCCGTGTCCTCCACACGTTGTGATTGTGCCACTGTCTGACCTCATGCTGCTGCTGTGGCTGCTGCCGTGACCCACACACTTTTCATTGTCCCACTCTGTGGCCTACCTCCCGTTTTTGCCACCTCCCGAATGTCATTGTGCCACTGCTGACATCATGGCTGCGTGGCGCTGCCGTGACCTGCACACTGTGTCATTGTGCAACTGTCTGATTCTCATGTGGGCTGCTGCCGTGACCACACACTATGCATTGTCCCACTCGTGGGCCCACTCCTGTTTTTGCCACCTCCAGAATGTGGATTGTGCCACTGTCTGACCTCATGCTGCTGCTGTGGCTGCTGCCGTGACCTCCACACTGTGTCATGTGCCACTGTCTGACCTCATGCTGCTGCTGGGCTGCTGCCGTGACCTCTACACCCGTGTCATTGTGCCACTTTCTGACCTCATGCTGCTGCTGTGGCTGCTGCCGTGACCAACACACTGTCATTGTGCCACTGTCTGACCTCATGCTGCTGCTGTGGCTGATGCCTGACCTCCACACTGTGTCATTGTGCCACTGTCCTGACCTCATGCTGCGCTGTGGCCTGCCTGACTCCACCTGTGTCATTGTGCCACCCGCTGACCTCATGCTGCTGCTGTGGCTGCTGCCCGTGACCTACACACTGTGTCATTGTCCCACTCTGTGGGCCACTCTGTTTTTGCCACTCCAGAATGTCATTGTGCCTGTCTGACCTCTGCTGCTGCTGTGGCTGCTGCCGTGACCTTCACACTGTGTCATTGTGCAACTGTCTGATCCATCTGCGCTTGGCTGCTGCGTGACCTACATCTGTGTATTGTCCACTCTGTGGCCTACACCTGTTTTTTTCCACCTCCAAAGTGTTTTTGCCCTGTCTGACCTCATGCTGCTGCTGTGGCTGCTGCCTTACCTCCACACTGTGTCATTGTGCCACTGTCGACCTCATGCTGCTGCTGTGGCTGCTGCCCTGACTCTACCTGTGTCTTGTGCACTGTCTGACCTCAGGCGCTGCTGTGGCCTACTGTGACCTACACACTGGGTCATTGTCTCACTGTCTGACCTCATGCTGCTGCTGTGGCTGATGCCGTGATCTACACACTCTGTCATTGTGCCATTGTCTGACCTCATGCTGCTGCTGCCGTGACCTCCACACTGTGTCATTGTGCCACTCTGGGGACCTATTCCCGTTTTTGCCACCTCAAGAATGTCATTGTGCCACTGTCTAAACCCCATGCTGCTGTGGCTAGCGCCGTCACCTCCACACTCTGTCACTAATGTTGCCACCTGAGTTCTTGTGCTTGTTTTTTTCCAGCTTTCTCTGGCATGACTTTATCAGGCAACATTCCCGCGTCAGTTTTTTGGTCAGTTTTGCCCTCCTAAGTGCCCAGGGAATTTTATAGTGAAGCGATTCTAAGAGCGGTGGCAGTCATGTGCGTGTCATACTAAAACACAACATTGTATGAAGACCAAACCAAGCTCCCTCTGCATATTTAGGCATGGCACAGCGTTCTACAGCACCCTGCAGGCTCTGTGCAGCCTGGAAATAGCTGTTTTTTAATGTGATTCGTGCCGAAGTAATTCAGAACAAAGTTATTTTTTGCCGAGAAATTTGGCGAAGTGAACGAAACGAATATCGGGAAATTCGCCCATCTCTAATTAAGATTATCTAACAAGTAAGGCATTTAGTTGCTTAGAGGTTACTTGGTGATCTTGTGCAATATTATACGTCTTGTTCTTATCATGACCTTTTTTTGATCGACCACTACTCTTAGGGTGATAATTAGAGATGGGCGAATTTCCCGAAATTCGGTTCGTTCACTTCGCCGAATTTCTCGGCAAAAAATAACTTCGTTCCGAATTACTTTGGGACAAATCACGTTAAAAAACAGCTATTTCCAGGCTGCACAGAGCCTGCAGGGTGCTGTAGAACGTTGTGCCATGATTAAATATGCAGAGGGAGCTTGGTTTGGTCTTCATACAATGTTGTGTTTTAGTATGACACGCAGATGACTGCCGCCGCTCTTAGATTCGCTTCACTATAAAATTCCCTGGGCACTTAAGAGGGCAAAACTGACCAAAAAACCGAAGCGGGAATGTAGCCTGATAAAGTCATGGCAGCGACAGCTGGAAAAAAACAAGCTGAGGGCTCAGGTGGCAACATCAGTGACAGAGTGTGGAGGTGACGGTGGCAGCCACAGCAGCATGAGGTCAGAGAGTGGCACAATGACATTCTGGAGGTGGCAAAAACAGGAGTAGGCCAAAGAGTGGCACAATGACACAGTGTGGAGTTGACGGCATCAACAGCAGCAGCAGCATGAGGTCAGACAGTGGCACAATGACATTCTAGAGGTGGCAAAAACAGGAGTAGGCCACAGAGTGGCACAATGACACAGTGTGTAGGTCACGGCAGCAGCCACAGCAGCAGCATGAGGTCAGACAGTGGCACAATGACAGAGTGTGTAGGTCACGGCATCAGCCACAGCAGCAGCATGAGGTCAGACAGTGGCACAATCACAGTGTGTAGGTCAAGGCAGCTGCCACAGCAGCAGCATGAGGTCAGACAGTGGCACAATGACACAGTGTGTAGGTCACGGCAGCAGCCACAGCAGCAGCATGAGGTCAGACAGTGGCACAATGACATTCTGGAGGTGGCAAAAACAGGAGTAGGCCACAGAGTGGGACAATGACACAGTGTGGAGGTCACGGCAGCAGCCACAGCAGCAGCATGAGGTCAGACAGTGGCACAATGACATTCTGGAGGTGGCAAAAACAGGAATAGGCCACAGAGTGGGACAATGACACAGTGTGTAGGTCACAGCAGCAGCCACAGCAGCAGCATGAGGTCAGACAGTGGCACAATGACAGTGTGTAGGTCACGGCAGCAGCCACAGCAGCAGCATGAGGTCAGACAGCCTCAGCAGGTCAGACAGTGGCACAATGACAGAGTGTGTAGGTCACGGCAGCAGCCACAGCAGCAGCATGAGGTCAGACAGTGGCACAATGACACAGTGTGTAGGTCACGGCAGCATCCACAGCAGCAGCAGCCCCCGCCGCACTGAACACCCGCTCTGATGCCACACTCCTGGCCGGGCCGGACAGCTTCGCCACTGCAAACTCGGCACGTTGCGGCCACACATCCAGTCTGGCTTCCCAGTAGTCCAGCGGAACTTCTACCAGGGGTGGCTGAGTGCTGTCCAAGGAGGCCACAACCTGTTGGTTCAGGGTCTGCTCCAGGTCCTGCTGCTGCTGCTGGCGACTGACCTCCTCACGGTCCAAGTTGTTGGTGTGCCTGGGCCGGAAGCACATTCCCCCAGTGGGCCGTAAAGGACATGTACTGGCCCTGACCGTAGTTACAGCTCCAGACGTCCGCGCTGCCGTGCACCTTGGAACAAACCAATAAGCTCAAGGACTGGCCACCTTCTGTTCTACATATTTATGAAGTGCTGGTACTGAATTTTTGGAAAATAAATTACGGCTTGGAACTCTCCATCTCGGCTCGGCACAAGCCATTAGTTCTCTGAACGGTGCAGAGTCCACCATTTGGAAAGGGAGGGACTGCAGTACCAACAACTTGGACAGGAGCATGGTCAGATTCTGCACCTTAGGATGGTTGGACGCATACTGTTGTCTCTTTGCAATCACCTCGAACGACTGCTGGCACCATGAGTAGCGAGGAGCAGGAGCATCTGGACCGGGAGATGATGTCAAAGAGAAACAGCTCCCTTCTGCAGATGTGGTGGAGCCTTGATAAAAATAACCGTCTTTTTCTCCGCCAAAATTTACAATTTTCCTGTAGCATAATTAGCAGGATGGACCACCACATCTGAGTCACATTTCTCCCAGGCTACCGGATGGTGACGTTGCATGTGTTGACACAGGGCCGTGGTGCCAATGTTAGCTCCCTGGCCACACTTCACTTTATGCCCACAGATTCTACATATACCCATATTTGGCTCCTCTGGTGTCTTAGCAAAGAACTGCCACACTGCCGAGTGACTACTGCCGCCGCTGCCTCGCTGAGCCCCTGTGCCGCTACTTTCTTGGACCTGCGAAGCGGGTTTTTACCCCGTGGCCGCTGGCTCCCGACCTCACACTGCTGCTATCCTGCTGACTCACGGCTACACGACCCACTTGCTGGCTGTGCCGCTGCCTGACGCACAAGCTGACGCCCTCTTCTCCTGACGATGATGAAGCCCTTGCCTCACCCGGCTCCCAAGTACGGTCGGCTACATCATCATCTATTTGTGTTTCATCGTCACTGCTGTCCTCATCACCGGTTTTGGTATGCAGAGGCTGACCCCTCACAACATGACCTCCCATGCCACTCTCAACATCTATACTTTGGCGCCTACTGAAAGAAGCAGGGGATATTGGCCCCATTTCTTCGCTGCCAAGGAGCTGCTGACTGCCCTCCTCAAATTGTTCATCCTCGCTATATAGTGGCGGCGAGCCCAGACCACATAGTAGATCTCTGTCTGAGGGAACCGGATGGGACAGAGGCGGGTTGAGGACAGGTGAGGGCCGCTGACCCGCCCCGGGCCATGCCAACTAAGGGTTGTGTCTGACGTTCCCACCGACTCTTGGCTGGGGTTGTCAGATGTCATCTGGGAGGAAGTGGATGACCTAGTCAACCAATCAAGAACCATTGGGTTGCTGAACAACACACGGTCGCTAGATGACAGCGGCAGTTCTGGCCTCACCGAGTGACCCCTGCTGCGACGTCCCCTTGCTGTGCTGCGACCTGGGCCTGGAATGTTTATGCCTCTGCCACTCGCAGGTGAAGAGCCTGCCACCTCTCTGTCTGACATACTGTTTGTTCTAAAATGTACAGACACTGTTTGATGAAGATATCTGTATATGATAAATACACACCCTGTATTTGACTCCAAATGAACCCACTAAGAAGCTTGGATAACCCTTGGATATAAATTGTGCTCCACAAATGGGCAGGAAAAATTTACTAGTATGTGCCGTTTAAAAACTGTGTAATTTTACTGAATATAAAAGCACAAACAGGCTTAATTAACCTTTGGATATGAATTATGCTACAGAATTTCTTCTGTGGCGGTGAAAAACAAAGTTTATTTTACTGAGTACAACTGCAGAACAACGCTTAATTAACCCCTGGATGTAAATTGCGCCAAACAATGGAGCAATCACAAACTACGAGCTTTGTAGCGTGTTAAAATGGCATGTTTTCTACGCTACACAACAAGAGATAAAATTGTAATTAACCTTCGCTTGTGAATTATGGTACAGGAAAATTGTAATTTTTGGCGGTGAAAAAGACAGTTTCTTGGAACTCTATTTTATTATAAATGTATAAATATTAGCCATACACGTAACGAAAATATCAAACATCAATCAGAAACAAATGTCCAACAAAAATTAGCCTAACTCGGCATCAAATGTCCATGTAAGTCCAGCTTACTTGGCTCAAATATAACGAAAAACAAGGCTTAGCCACCCAGGCAAAACTAAAAACTCCCCATTCTGGGCAAAAATAGAACGGAACAGAAATTTTACCCAATAATGGGAAAAATAAACTGCCTGCCTAAGCTGGTCCAGACTAAACCTATTTACACCTATATACACCTATATACACCTATTATCAAACCTAAAACACACACAACACTCGGCTAACACACAGCCATCCATTCCCCATCACCTCAGGCGAACTACCCGTGCATTCATTCCACACATAGTGCAAATTTTTTTTTTGTATTTTTTTTGTATTTTTGCCCGCTTAGCAATCACAAAACAAACATAGTGCGTCTAAATTCTCTATAATCAAACCACACAAGTCATCCACTCCTCCATTCATGCCCCGCCACCCATGCCTACCACCCGTGCACACATCCCCCACTGTGGTTTTTTTTTTTTTTTTTATATTATTATGACTTAATGACTATATTGCATACTTCAATGTCCAAAATGTCCACAAATGTCCATTAAGAAAGAAAACCAAAATAAATCAGGCTTCTTTCCTAGGTCACCACGACCCTTTACGAGCCACCCCCCCCGTCTC
>JAODAL010073962.1:0-14551 GCA_025379985.1 Phyllomedusa bahiana
TTAACCCCTAAAAAGTCAGTCCGGTCCGAATTTTTTTCAAAATTTTAAAAAAACTTTTTGGTGGAATTTGAAAAAAAAATTCCCCCAACCCCAAAGAAAATATAACTTTTTACCCAATTTAAAACAAATAAAGGAAAAACCCATTCTTTTCCCCCAAAAAACCGAATTTGGGTCACCTAAAAACTCTAGTTATTTACCAAATTTTTTGGGTGAAAAAAAAATGTTAAAAAAGTTTTTTTTTCCCCTTGTCTAAAAAAACCTTT
Source organism: Phyllomedusa bahiana (assembly GCA_025379985.1). Classification (NCBI taxonomy): domain Eukaryota; kingdom Metazoa; phylum Chordata; class Amphibia; order Anura; family Hylidae; genus Phyllomedusa; species Phyllomedusa bahiana. The sequence continues at coordinate 264 of JAODAL010073962.1, forward strand.
TTTGGGAAATATTTTTTTCCCTTCCCTAAAAGGGGGCCGGAATTAATTCAACGAATTTTGGTGGTTTAAAAAATTTTCCAGGAAAATTTCTTCAAAATTCAATTTGGGGGTTAACTTTCGGTTTAACCGGGAAAATGGTTGTTTTCATTGGGGAATAAAAAATTGCATTCAAGAAAAAAATTTTTTCCCTTAAAGGGGCCAAACACTCGGGAAACAAGGATCCTTTTGGTTTACTTGCAGAATTTGGGAACCCTCAAAGACCTTTTTGGGGGAATTTCCTTTTGGTGAATTTTTTTTCTTTTTTTCGGTTGGCGGGACAAAATAAACCCCCCCCCCCTTTTACCCCTTAAAAAAACCGCCTATTAAATAAAGGGAATTCGGGGGGGTATCCTTTTGGGGGAAAAAAACCGAATTTTTACACGAAAAATTTTTTGTGGGCCTTAAATTTTTCGAATTTTTCTGGGGGTTTAAATTTCGTTTTTTTTGGGGGTTTGGACTAAATCCTTTTTTCACGAAAAATATAAAAATTTTTCCTACCAATTTCCCAAAAAAAATTTTTCCTGTTTTGTTTTCGAAAAGAAACAGCTTTTTACAAAAAAAATCCCAATTTATTTTTGGGGGCTAAATTCTATTGGGGCAATTTAAACATCCAGGGGTTAATTAAGGGGTTTTTTTTGCGGTTTTCGCCCCAAAAAAACCCCGTTTTTTTCCCAACCCCAAAAATATAAAAATTTTTCCTTAGCCTAATTCACAAGAAAAGGGTTTAATTAAAATTTTAAATCTTTTGTTTGTTGGCGTAAAAACCCCAAATTTTGTAACACGCAAACAAAGCTACTAGTTTGTGGGCTAAATTTCTTTGGGAAATTTAACCAGGGGGTTAATTAAGCGTTTTTTTGCTGGTGTCCCTGAAAAAAATTTAAACCCGTCTTTTTAAACCCCAAAATATTATAAAATTTTTCCTTACCTAATTCACAAGAAAAGGGTTTAATTTAAACCAACTTTATCTCTTTTTTGTTTTGGGAAAAAAACCCCAAATTTTTACACCAAAAAAAGCAAATTTATTTTGTGGGTTTAAATTTCTTTGGGCAATTTAAAAACCGGGGTTTTTAATTAAGCGTTGGTTTTGCGGGGTGTGCTGACAAAAAAAAAACCGTTTTTTTCAACCCCCAAAATATATAAATTTTTTTTTAGCCTAATTCACAAGAAAAGGGTTTAAAATTACAATTTTATTTTCTTGTTGTTTTGGCGTAGAAAAACCCAATTGTAACACGCTACAAAGCTACTTTTTGTGGGGTTTAAATTCTAGGGGCGAAATTTTACACCGGGGGTTAATTAAGCTTTTTTTTTGCGGGGTGTGCTGACAAAAAAAAACCCCCCTTTTTAAACGAAAAAAATATAAAAATTTTTTTTTCCTTAGCCTAATTCAAAAAAGCAAAGGTTAATTTAAACAACTTTTATCTCTTTTGTGTGGGAGAAAAAAAAAACGAAATTGAAAACACGCTACAAAGCTACAATTTTTGGGGGCTAAATTTCTTTGGGCGAAAATTTACATCCGGGGGGTTTAAATTAACTTTGGTTTTTTCTGGTTCTGACAAAAATAAACCGTTTTTTTCAACCCAAATTATATAAAATTTTTTTTTAGCCTAATTCACAAAAAAGGGTTAATTACAAACGTATCTCGGGTTTGTGTGGCTTTAAAAACACGAAATTGTAACACCTACAAAGCAACTAGTTTGGGGGGGCTCAATTCTTTGGGAAATTTTAAAAACCAGGGGTTAATTAAGCGTTGTTTTGCTGGTGTCTGAAAAAAATAAACCGTCTTTTTCAACCCCAAAAATATAAAAATTTTTTCCCTTACCCAATTTCAAAAGAAAAGGGTTTAAAATTACAACTTTTTTCTCTTTTTTGGTTTTGGGTAAAAAAACGCCTTTTTGAAACACCCCCTACAAAAGCTACTAGTTTGTGGGGCTAAATTCAAATTGCGCAATTTACATCCGGGGGTTTAAAATTAAAGGGGTTTTTTTTTGGGGTGTGTTTTCCCCAAAAATCGTTTTTTTAAAAACCCAAATAAAATAAATTTTTCCTTAGCCAAATTTCCCACAAGAAAAGGGTTAATTAAAAAACTTTATCTCAGTTGTTGGCTTTAAAAAAACCCCAAAATTTGGGAAAAACGCTACAAAGCTACTAGTTTTTTTGGGGCTCAATTTTTTGGTGAAATTTTACACCCAAGGTTAATTAAGCGTTGTTTTGGTGGTGTGCTGACAAAAAAAAAACGACATATTAAAGGCCAAAAAATAAAAATTTTTTTCCCTTACCAATTCACAAGAAAAGGGTTAATTCCCAACTGTATCTCTTTTTTGGTGGAGTAAAAAACACGTTTTTGGGTAACACCAAAACCAAAGCTACTAGTTTTTTCGCTCAATTTTTTGGGGCCCCAATTTAAAATCCGGGGGTTAATTAAGCTTTGGGTTTTGGGGGTGTGCGGGACAAAAAAAAAAAAACCCCCGTTTTTTTCAACGCCAAAAAAAATTTTTTTTTTTTTTTGGTAGCCTAATTCCAAAGCAAAGTTAAAAAATTTTTCTCTTTTTGTGTGGCGTAAAAATACCCCAAATTGGGTAACACGCTACAAAGCTACTAGTTTGTGGGGGCCCCAATTCAAATTGCGCAATTTACATCCGGGGGTTTAATTAAGGTTTTTTTTGCGGTGTGCTGAAAAAAATAAACCGTCTTTTTCAACCCGAAATTATAACATTTTTTTGTAGCAAAATTTTCACAAGCAAAGGGTTTAAATTTAAGCCTGTTTTGTGTTTTTTAACTTTTAGTAAAACACACAGTGCTTGTAAACGACAAATAAAATAAATTTTTTCCTGGCCATTTTTTGGAGGGGAAATTTTAAATATCCAAGGTTACCCCAAGCTTTTTTCGGGGGTTCTTTTGGGATTTAAAAAAAACAGGGTGTTTTTTTTAAATCAAAATCCCAGAAGCTTCATAAAACAGTGTCTGAAATTTTAGAACAAACATTAGGTAGAACAAAGGTGGCAGGCCCTGCAACTGCGAGTGGCAGGGGCAAAAAACATTTTTCTAAAACCCCCCCAAAGGTTCGCAGAAAAAGAAAAGGGAGGTTCGCAGCGGGGGTCATTTCGGTGGGGCCAAAACCCTGCCGCTGTTCATCAAAGGGGCCCGGGTGTTTTTTGTTCAGCAACCCAAGGGTTTTTTAAAGGGTTACTAAGGTCACCTCTTCCTCCCAGATCCCATCTGAAAAACCCCGGGCCAAAAAGGGGTTCGTGGGAACCCAACACAACATTTTATTGGAAAGGCCCGGAGCGGGCCCAGGGCCCTCACCGTCCTCAGCCCCGCCTCGGGCCCACCCTTTTTTCCCCTCACCGGGGGATCTATTTATTTTGGTCTGGGCTCACCCCAAACTAAAATAGCGAGGATGAACAATTTGAGGAGGGCATTTCAGCAGCACTTGGCAGCGAAAAAAAGGGGGCCCAAAAACCCCAGCTTTTTGAGTAGGCGGCAAATTATAGAGGGTGGAAGGGGGCATGGAGGCCCCATTTTTTAGAGGTCACCCCGGGTTTTTCCAAGACCGGTGATGGGGGCAGTAGTAAACGAGGAAACAAAAAATAGGGGAGGGGATTAGCCGACCCATTTTTGGGAGGGGGGGAAAAAGCGGGGGGGTTTTTAAATAAACGTCAGGAGAAGAGGGGTCGTTTGCGGCCGGGCAGGGGCCCGCACCCAAGCAAGGGGGTTGGTGGGGGCCGGAGTCGGGCAGGGTAGCAGCAGTGTGGGGGTCGGGACCCAAAGCGGCCAGGGGGTAAAAAAAACCCGCTTCGCAGGCCCAAAAAGACAAAGCGGCAAAAGGGGCTCAGCGAGGCAGCGGCGCAGTAGTAAACTCATTGGGGAGCGTTGGGGGTAAAATCATTTTACTCGGGGGGGTGTGGGCAATTTTCTTTGCTAAGACCCCGGGAGGGGGCCCAATAGGGGTATATGTAAAATCTGGGGGGCAAAAAAGTGAAGCGGGGCCCAAAGGAGCTAACTTTGGCAAAAAAGGGGCCCTGGGGTCCCAACATGAAACCCGTAAACCCCCCCATCCGGGGCCTGGGAGAAACGGGGGCTCAAAAAGGGGTTTGCCCCCCAATTTTCCTGCCGTTTGCGGGCCGCAGCAGGGGCCATGGCACGCATCCCATTTCGGGCCAGTCAAGGCTCCCCCCACCTCTGAGAAGGGCAGCTTTTTTCTTTTTGGACTTTCCTCTCCCGTTTTCCAGTTTCCCCCTGCTCCCGTTTACTCTTTGGCGCCAGCAGCCTTTTTCAGAGGGGCTTTTGTAAAAAAACCAACATATGGGTCCAACCATCCTAAGGTGCGGGCACCGCCCGGGCCCTTCCTTCCAAGTTTTGGTACTGCAGTCCCCCCTCCCCTTTCCAAATGGTGGACTCTGCAACCATTAAAGAGAACTAAGGGCTTTGCCGAGCCGAGATGGAGGGGTTCCAAGGCCGAAATTTTTTTTTTCCAAAAAGGCAGTCCCCAGAATTTCCCAAAAAATTTTAAACAAAAGTGGGGTCAGTCCTTTGGACTTAATCGGTTTTTTTTCCAAGTAAAACCGGCACGCGGCCCGTTTTTAGCTGTAACAAACGGTCAGGGGCCATAAAAAGGCCCTTTTTAACGGCCCACGGGGTGTTTTGTGCTTCCGGGCCCGGGGCCCCACCAACAACTTGGACGGGAAACCCGCCGCTTTCTCCTCCAGGGTTGCCCAAACCCCCTTGCTCCTGCGCCAATTTTTCCCGCCCCCCTTCCTCCCCCAAACCCCCAAAATCTCAGCCTCCACAAGTACTGCTCCTTTCAAAACCCTATGTGTAGGGCACGGGCGGTGTCACGAAATTCTACACCTAGCTTCCTGGGGCGAAGAAAGTCACACAGGGGGGGGAACTGCTCCGCTTCATGCAGCAAGAAATCGATGTGTGGTTTTTCGGGGGCCGCCAACTGCAAATCGGAACCAGGGTGCCCGGAAACAATGGGAGGAACAGGGTGCCCCGCGCTGCACCGAGGAGGGGTGGTCCATGCGCCCTCATGGGGCAACGGGGTTCAATCGGTTTTAAAAAGGGTTCCTGAATCTTCCCCCGATCTTCAAACATTCCGAAAATGGCCAGGAAAAATTTTGCAAAGCCCCTTTATCCATTCGAAAAAAGCCAGGAAACAACCCCCCCTCGATTGGGAGCGGCAGAAAAAGGCCTCCCCCCAAAAACCTCTGATATGCGGGTGTTTTTTTACCCCCCTGGAATTCCAGCCTCACAGTTGGACCGACTGTATGAACAGAGAAAGGGCCCTTAACGATTTTTAAAAGAAACCAGGCGACAGAAGTATTCCCCTGTGGTTTTTTTTTGATGTCACCCTTTTTCCGCTCAAGCTGGGCACCTTTCCCTTTGTTGAGGCCATTCGAGGGGGCCACCCTTATTTTTTCCCTCGCCAGGACTTTCGGGATGAAAAAACGTCATTCCACTGCTTCAGTCCCCGGGAAAAATCTGAAAATCTGTCTGGGGAGGGGACTGGAGATGGGGGCGACTACATCTCGTTGGGCCAAAATTTAGTTCCCGGGGGACTGAAATGGGGAGGAAGGGGGGAAGGAGGACATTGGGGGCAAAGCATTGTCCCGGTAAATGGGGTTTGGGTTTTCTACCCAGGGACAAGAAGGAGGAGGGAGGGGCAGCTGGAGGAGGGGGGGGATTGGGGGATGAGGAAGACGAGGCTTATGAAATTTCCAACACCGTGGCAAGTATCCCGTGGAAAAGGAGGCAGGGAGCCCCCCGGAGTCCCCTTTTGCAGTGTCCCGCAGGGAACTTTTTTGGGTGGGAAATGGGCCGCCCCAATAGTCAGGGAAACCGTCAGAGGGGGTGACTTCTGCCCCTCCACCCTATTGGGGCCCCGCTACCGGTCCAAAAAAGGGAGCCTTTTTTCCCCCGCCCCATTGGGGAGGGAAAACCAAACCCCAAATACAAAAGGGAAATTTCCCCTAAACATTGGGGCCCCTTCCAAGTGCGGGGATCGTTTCCCCCCTGAAAAGGTCTGACCGGGGGTTCCTCACGCTCACGGAAATAACCGCCCGCGGCTGCTGGGGGGAATTGGGGGGGGGAGGGGCCGGGACCAACTCCATCAGCAGGTAACCGAAAATCTGGAGTCACTAAAGCAGCATTTCCCTTTTAAACCCCCCCTAGTGAAGGGGATTCAAACCCAAAAAGCACAGCAGCAGGACCGGTTTTCCCCTTAACCAAACAGGGGGTGGGCCAAAATTGGGACGGGCCCCTTTCCACCAATTAAAGATCCCTGGACTACTGGCAGGCCCAAAATTTGGGGTTTTGGCCCAACTTGCCGGGGTTTGCAGTAGAAGGGTGGGCCTCCCCCGGGGGAGTAGTTGGCATCAAGCGGGGGTTCCCGTGCGGCGGGGGCCATCGTTTTTCCCCAAGGAGAACCCCTTTTCCACGGGGAAAAAGTTTAAACACGAAACCTTTTTTCAAGATGAATCAGGCCCTGGGTCCGGGCCCGGAATTTTCCAAAACACCAATGCCCTTGGCGGGCAGTCTTGGGGTTTAAACCCTGCCTTCCCGCCACATTTCGGATGCCGCCCCCCCCCCCCTTATGCCACACATCTGCTGATAGTTTTTTCCATCTGCCTACCACCGGCCTTTTTTACCAGGGGCTGGATTGCCCCCCACCTCAACACCTGCAATTTTGCCACTCTTAAAGTGCTCCCCTGGGTGCTGCTGCTGTTGCTGTTGCCATAAAATCCACACTGTGTCATTGGGGCCCCTCTGCCCGGCCCGGTACTGTTTTTTCCACCCTTCCCCAAAAGCTTTGTGCCACCTTGACCCAACTTAGCCCTGTCATCACCTCCCTCCTGCCTTTGTGCCACTTGCCCGACCTCATCGTGCCCCCCGGACCTCCGCTCTCATCATTGTCCCTTTTGTGGCCTTTAAAACTTTTTTCCCCCCGCAGAAAGCCCTTGTGCCACCCTCTGACCTCATTTTTGCTTGCTGTGACTCCCCCTTGTTGTGCCCCCCCACACGTTGTTTATTTTGCCACGGGCCGACCCATGCTGGTGCCCCTGGCTGCCCCGTGGCCCCCCAAAACTGTGGCCTACTCCTGTTTTTTTTTTCCACCTCCAGAATTTGCCTTGTGCCCCTTTTCTGGGCCTCAGCGCTTTCCGTGGGCTGGCCTGCCCCCGGTTTTTTCCCCTCCAACCCCCCCTGTGTCCCCCTTGTTTTTCCCCTTTTTTCCTTTTTACCCTTTTATTTTCCCTTTTTTGGCCCCGTTGCCCCCCCTTTGGGGCCCCTTTTCCCCCCCCACCCCTGGCAATTTGGTTAACCCACTTTTCCCCTTTTGGCCTTAAACCCCCTTTTTTTTTTGCCCAAGGCCTTTTTCCAGGAAATTTTTGTCCCTTTGTTTTTTTTTTGCCCCAAAATTTTTTCCTTTTAACCACCTCATACGCTGCCGCCGTGACCTCCACAACCCGTTTCATTTTGCCACTCTGTGGCCTAATACGTTTTGCCGCCTCCAAATGTCCCTTGTGCCACTGCCTTTACCTCATACGCAGCCGCCGGTGACCCAACCCACTGTGTGATTGTGCCACTCTGTGGGCCCAATAACCCCCGTCCTTTGCCCGCCCCTCCCCCCCCCTAAAATTTTCCCCCTTTTGGGCCAAATGTTTTTTACCCCTCCCTTTAAAATGGGTGCCCAACCGCCCGGGGGGGACCTCCACACTGTTGAAATTTTGGGCCCCTCTGTCCCTAAAAAATGTTTTTTTTTTCCCCCTCCATAAATGTCAAATTTTGCCACTGTCTGACCCCATAACTTTCCCCGCCGGCCCCCCCAAGGGGCCCTCCAAACTTTTGGGAAATTTATTGTTTCCACCCCCTGTGGCCTGATAAAATTGGGGTTTTGCCCGGGGCCTTTTCCCCCTAAAAAACCCTTGTGCCCACTCCTTACGCTCCAAGGGAAAAAGGGGGCCCCCGGCCCGGGGCCGTTGAACCTTTTCCCACCCCAACCCCCTGGTGTTATTTGTGCCACTGTTTTGGCCCCAAAATTTTTTTTCCCCTTTTTTTATTTTTTCCCCACCCCGGGGTCCCCCGAATTTTCCATTGTGGGCCAAAATGTTTTGGTCCTTTTATTTACCCCGCCCCTAGGGCCGCCGTGACCTCCACACTGGGGTGATTGTGCCACTCTGTGGCCTAATACTGGTTTTTTGGGGGGTGCCGCCTCCAGAATGGGCCCTTGTGCCACTGCCCCGAAACCCCATGCTGCTGCTGCCTTTGACCTCCCCCACTGGGGGAATTTTGCCACTCTGTTTGGGCCCAATACTTTTTTGCCGCCTCCAAATTTCATTGTGCCACTGGGCCCTGGGGTTTATGCTGCTGGGCCCATCGTCACCTTTCCCCACTCTTTCACAATTTTTCCACCTTTAGCTCTCACTTTTTTTTTCCAGCTTTCGCTAAACATGACTTTATCAGCTACCCTTCCCCCTTGAGTTTTTTTTGGTTTAATTTTTTCCCTCTTAAGTGCCCCGGGAATTTTTATTTGTGAAGCGATTCTAAGGGGCGGCGGCAGTCATGTTCGGTTCATACTAAAAAAAACATTGTATGAAGACCAAAAACCCAACTCCCCCTGCCCAAATTTTAAGGGATGGCACAAATTTTTAAAAAGCACCTGCAGGGTTGGGCAGCCTGGAAATAGCTGTTTTTTAACGTGAATTTGTGGGCCGAAGTAATTCGGGCCGAAAAAGAATTTTGTCGAAAAAATTTGGCCCAAGTTACCGAACCGAATTTTTTGGGGAAAAATTTCCCGGCCCCTCTCTAATTTCTGCAAACAAAAAATTTAAAAAAAAGATTCTTTTTTTTTTTCAAATAAAATGGAAAAAAGGTCTAACTTAACTTCTGATAAGTCTTCTATGTTCTGCTATGAATAATATTTGGATATAAGAGGTTTCCAAATTATTGCATTCCTGTTTTCTTTACATTTTTACACAGCATTCAGTTTTTCTGGAATTGTAGATTATTAGGCAATATGCACTTGCTGACAAGTTTTGGCCCTTTTAGTTTGAGGGCTTGTTATGACCATGGGTGGGGCAGTTTTTAGGCGGGCCTCTGCCCTTTAAATTTTCGGCAAGGGCCGTTTCTTTGGCCATGATGTTTTTCTATGTATGGGTTTTCTGTATTCAGGCTGAACATTGCCTTTGGGCAGCTCTTGGACTATGATGGACAGGGTTTTCCCGCTAAAACCCGTCGGGGGTTTCTGTGGCCTTGTGCTGGGGTGCAGGTGCTTTTTGACTGAGTGGGGGATTGACAGCTGCCTTTGCCACTTTAGCTTGTGCTTTAAAATTTTGGGGGGGATTAACCATGGGTAACTTTGGTTCAAAAAGTGGGGGGGGACCAATTTTCCCCCTCATCTCCTATCTTCCTATCCCTCCTTCACTCGCCATCCCTTTCACTTCCCCTCACTAACCTTCTATCCCCTCCTCTCCCTGCAGTGAAGTGGCCCCATCTAACCCAGCTAGGAGGTCTAAGGGAGTGTTGTGAGCTTCCCCAGCAGTTCCGGGCGGAGTCCTTATGGAAAACACTTTTGGTGCAATCTGTAAGGTTATGAGTGGTTCTCTAATTACTGAAGTTTAGAACTGGACTGGGACAAAAAAGCAGCTGTGGCAATGAAGTTGAACCAGCCCCTGACAATATCACCCTTCTAGATGGAAATAAAAAAATGTTGTGCAATGCAGCAAATTTCACTTAACCCCTCCCATCCCCATCACTACTCCATTAAATTTGTTACACACAGAAGAGAATGAAGAAAATAAAAGAACCCAATCTTCCTGTAATTATGGGGTCGAGGAATCACTTATGCCACAGACTGTACCCCAAGATTTATTTTATTGCATACCATACACCAGAAATTACCTCACTCGCTGCACCCCAGAAACTAATTCTATTACACATGGTGGCCACAGAAATTACATTACTAACTGCACCTTACAAATGAATTGCACATTGTCCTCAAGAAATAATATAATTCATTATACCCCAAAAATGTATTATATTACACACTGAACCCTAGAAATGAATTACATTGCTCACTGTACTCCAGAGATTACATTACACACTAAACCCTAGAGATTACATTACTCCATACACCAGAGATTGCATTAAACACTGTATCCCAGAGATTACATTACACCATACTCCATAGATTACAATACACACTGTACTCCAGAGATTACACTACACCATATTCCAGCGATTATTACATTAAACACTGTACCCCAGAGATCACTACATTACACACCGTACCCCAAAGATTACTACATTACATAACGTATCCCAGAGATTACATTACACACTGTATTCCAGAGATCACATTACACACCATACCCCAGAGATTACTACATTATCCACTGTACCCTAGAGAGTAGTTTACACACAGTACCCAAGATATTACTGCATTATTCACCGTACCCCATAGATAACATTACACACTGTACAACAGAGATGATATTACACCATACACCAGAGATTATTACATTACACACTGTACACCAGAAACTACATTAGACAAGTTACCCCATAAATTGTGTGTGTATATATATTGTACATGAAAAAACTTTGAGACTCTCGGTTGACATATTTTGATCAAAAGATGTTTAAGCTGCCCACGACTTTCAACGTGATCTCAAAATCGGGCAGTCCTATGCTATCTTTACCTCTCAATCGAGCCAATCAGGCCTCTCACTGGGTCAACCGACACCCCCAAATTATTCAGAGAGAAAAAATAAAAAACACCCAACCTGCAAGCTGCCCTTCTTATGACAGCCTGTGAGAGTGGGGGGGACAGAAACCCAAAATGGAAGCACCCTTCCTTCCCATATAGGTTAAAATCAATGTACACCATGTATACCGTATGTTTCTGCACACAAAAACTTTTCTGAAAAAACGTATGCAAACCTGGGTGCCACTGGCAGGGCTGCGGCACACATGTAATTATACATGTACACACACAGACCGCCGCCAGCGGCACACTGCTGCAAAAAGGGCAATACACTACGTGGAAATCCCTAAAGAAGCATTTATGCTATCTATCATACATGAAAAAACTTTGAGACTCTCGGTTCACATATTTTTGATCAAAAGATGTTTTAAACTGCCCACGACTTAACTGTGATCTCAAAATCGGGCAGTCCTATGCTATCTTTACCTCTCAATCGAGAGGTATATATATCAATGTATATATATTGAACACAGACATACTACACACTTAGGGTGAGTTCAAATGACGGCTTTGAGTTCAAATGACGGCTTTTCGGCACTGACACCGTTGTTTGCTTGTTGGAAATTCGGCGCTTGCAAATGCAGAATTCCAACGAGCAAACGACCCAGACTGATCGAAGCAGATTTCTGCCTCCTATCCTATAGTGCTGTTAGTGCATAAAACGCCTTGAAGAATTCTGTGTAGGTGCTGAAAGTACGCGCCGAAAATACTCCAGTAAAATCAGTGTCATCTAAACGACAACACTAATTTTACAAAGGTTATAATGTAAATCAGTTTCCTGTCGGGTTGGACGCCGGTTCCAGCACTGTATCTGCCCCAGAATCAGGATTCATATCTTTAAGTTAGGTTCACACGACGTATAGCAGGGTGTACTGTGCACTCTGCTATATGCTGTATACGCTGTATACGCAACGCAATACAACGTATGAACATACCCTCAAACTGAAATATTATTTTAAAAGTTAATTACATCTTTGGTGGGTGTCTCTTGTCAGAACAGATATTATAAATTACATCCTCTGCATGTTAATGTAAATCACTGTCATCGTAATGTCTATATGAAAGATCAGTGTGATGAAGTAATGAAACCTATAGTACTACAATTCAAATAGTCTCAGCAATGAAGCTACCCAAATAAGAGTATTTATCAGTCTTCCCATTTTGGAATCCATTACTGCTTTGGTCAGCACCATCAAACAAAATACATAATGTATTTATCTCCACTCAAACCTTGAGAAATAAGGTATGTTAATTTTTTTACTGTCAGGGGGAGATTTTTTATTAAGCAGTTGCCAGCCTTAAAGAGGACCCATGACTTCTCACAAAAGTGAGCACACCCCGTATATTTTTGTAAATATCTTTTCATGGGACAACACTGTTACAATCTAATGCGGTCAGTGTACAACTTGTATAACAGTGTAAATTTAGTGTGCCCTCAAAATAACTTAATACACTTCCATCAATACCTAAACCGCTGGCAACAAAAGTGACCATATTTTTTGTGCACAATTTGTCATCTTCCCTCCCTGGTATCATTTGACTCGTTAGTGTTACAAGTTTTCAGGTGTGAATGGGGAGCAGTTATCTTAAATTTGGTCTAATTGTGCTCACACTCTCTCATACTGGTCACTGGAAGTTCAACATGTCGCCTCATGGCAAAGAACTCTGAGGATCTGATAAAAAAAAAAAAAAAATGTTGCTCTACATTAAGAATGTCCACACTAAAAGAAATTGTCAACACCCTAAAACTCAGCTGCAGCACAGTTACCAAAACCATACAACGGTTTAACAAGATAGGTTCCACTCAGAACATAGTTACCAAGCTTGAAAAGAGTCATATGTCCATCAAGTTCAACCAAGGGTGGTGAAAATGTGGTTGAAGGGAAGGAGATTCGTAGTATAAGCCTAGTTTCCCCTACTGATGAAGGCTTTGAAAACCATAAAGGCAAGAGCCAATCTGCTCTCAGGAAGATTTCATTTCTGATCCCAGGGTTGCCATCAGACTGGATCTGGAATTTTATATGTCTACATATGTATTAATTTTCTTTAGTTTTAGGTACTTATCTAAGCCTTTCTTAAAACTCACAAGTGTTCCTGCTGTGACCAGCTCCTCAGGCACATTATTCTACAGATTTACAGTTCTCATAGCGAAGAACGCTTTTCTCCTCTGGAGACTGAAACCTTTCTTCTCCAGCCAAAGGGAATGTCCCCTTGTCTTTTACATGGCTTTACATGAAATAATTTTTATCCATACTTTTTGTAGGGACATTCCAAGTGATGCCGCACAATTGTTTTATACAACGGTAATATTACATCCTTGTCCGGCAAGTCCAAGCCTCTTTTAATACACGCCATTATCTTGCTTGCCTTAGAAGCTGCTGATTGACACTGCATGCTGTTTTGTTATCTATGATCTACAAGAATGCTCAGATCTTTCTCAACAAGCAATTCTCCCAGTTTTTCTCCCCCTAAGACATATGATGCCTGCAGATTATTAGTACCAAGATGCAGAACTTTACATTTATCCACATTGAACCTCATCTGCCAAGTGGATGCCCAAAACACTTAGTGCATCCATGTCGGCTTGCAGTTTGTGAACATCTTCCATAGATTTCACTACATAGTTTGGTGTCATCTGCAGATCATGCCATGTCAATCAAAGAAGCTGCATGCACATGATCAGTGTCCTATCCAGAGATTGCCTTTTAAAAATAGATGTATGAGTGATGACAGCTTTGCTGCAGAGGTTAAAGGGATTAGGAGTCAGCATGTCAGTGCTCAGACCATATGCCACACATAGCATCAAATTGGTCTGCATGGCTGTTGTCCCAGAAGAAAGACTCTTCTTAGGATGGTCCACAAGTAAGCCTGCAAACAGTTTGCTGAAAACAAGCAGACTAAGGGCATGGATTACTGGAACCATGTCTTGTGGTCCGATAAGACCAAGATAAACTTTTTTGGTTCAGATGGTGTCAAGTTTGTGTGGCAGCAACCAGGTGAGGAGTACATATTCAAGTTTGTCTTGCATACAGTCAAGCATGGTGGTGGTGGGGTTATGGTTTGGGGCTACATGAGTGATGCCCGCTGTAGTGAGTTACAGTTCACTGAGGAAACCATAAATGCTAAAATGTACTGTGACATACTGAAGCAGAGCATGATCCTCTACATTTTTTAAACTGGGACACAGGGCAGTATTCCAACATTCCAACAACCCCAAACATACCTCCAAGACAACCACTGCCTTGCTAAAGAAAATGAGGGTAAAGGTGCTGGAATGGTCAAACATGTCTCCAGACCTAAACCTATTGAGCATCTGTGGGGCATCCTCAAACAGGTTTCTAACATCCACCAGCTCTGTGAGGTCCTCACAAATGAGTGGAATAGGATTCCAGTGGCAACATGTGAAGCTCTAGTGAACTCCATGCCCAAGAGAGGCAGTGCTGGAAAATAATTTAGGCCACAAAAAAATTTTTTACACTTTGGGCAC
>JAODAL010073963.1:0-14551 GCA_025379985.1 Phyllomedusa bahiana
TTTTGCATTTTTTGGGGCCCCGGCGATACCCAATATTGAAATTTTATTTTTTATTTTATTGTTTTTTTTTGTAAAAGGGGGGAAAGGGAGGTGATTTGAATTTTAAACTTTTTTTTGATTTTTTTTTTTTACTGTAACATTGAGTCCCCCTAGGGTGCTTGACCACAGAGGGCGTGATTTTTAAACAGTCAATCATTGCATGACAACATGAGACTGTAAAAAGGGGGGGTTTCCCCACTTCCCTGTTTTCCCCGGGAAGTGGGGCAAATCATACATGGCAGGGGGGGAGATTTTCACAAGGCTCCCCGTGTCTTTCCCGGCGTCAGGTCGCTGCAGCGATATTTGCCGGGGTATCTGAAGCGTTAAACAGCGCGGGGGGCGACGCCCCCGTCTTGCTGAAAAGGCCAAGTTTTAGGGGCATTGCCACTAAAACCCGGCGGCTGATGGGGGGGGGGGGGGGGGTGGCCGATGATCCTCTGCAAGCCCCTTTTCCCGAGACTAGGACATACTCATACACCAGTGTAGTAAGGGGTTAAAGGGACAGGCTTTGACTTACTTTTAAAAAGGAATGCATAAAATAAAAATATTTATTACTGCTCTCTTTTAAATTTGGAAAATCATAAAATGAAAAAATTTTGGGGAACGGGAACCAAATATTTTCTAGGGCAGACTGTTCTGCTTTATGGGTTCCCAAAAGTCTTCATCAGTGGGGGAAACAGAGCTTTACCATTCCCTTTACCCCTCTTTTTATACACGTTTCCCCACCCTTTGGGTTTGAACACGAGGACATACACTACTCACAAAAATTAGGATTTTACTTTTATTAAATTTCAGGATGACCATAAAATTTTCTTCAATTTAAATAAACTGAATCGCCTCTTAGCTGTAGAATGCAACGTTCAATTTTTCAGTATTTTTTTGCAAATTTGTGATCTCTAAAAAAATCCAACATTTTTAACCCCTTACCGCCAGACCCTTTTTTGGCCTCTCTGAAGACCCCTTTTTTTGAAATCTGTCAGTGTCATTTATGTAGAATAACTTTTTGCATTTTTAACCACCCAGGGGTTTTTCAAAAGATTGTTTTCTCGTGAACTTTTGTCTTTAAGATAGTAAGAAATTTTTGTCCAAAAAAATTTTTTGTTTATTTGTGAAAAAAAAAAAAAAACCCGTGAAAAATTTTGGGAAAAATTTACCAATTTTAAATTAAAAAATTTTCTGCATGTAAGACAGTGTTTTCCACTCAAAATATTTAAAACTGGCATCTACCCTTTTCTGCTGTATTTTTGGCAAAATTTTTTTTAAAATGTCTTTTTTTTTTTTTTTTACGACATTGGGGGGGCTTAAAATTTTTAGTGTAATTTTAAAATTTTTTAAACAAAATTTGCAATAAAAAATTTTTTTGGGAAAACCCGGGTCAGTTCTAACGTGATTTTGATTGGGCCTGTATTTTTTGATCCCCCCCATAAATGCCCTCTCAAAGAAACTACCCCCCCTTAAAGATTCAAAACCCGTTTTAGGAATTTATTAACCCTTAGGTGTTTCACAGGAAAAAAACAAAGTGGGAAGTGAAATTTCAAAATTTCATTTTTTTTGCGATTTTAAATTTTTATACATTTTCACAAAATACGGAAAAATTTTCAGGGAAATAAAAAATAATTTTGATTCCCCAGATTCTGGTTTTCAAGATATCCCTTTGTGGCCCCTAGTGCATTTTTGGCTCAACCAAAACCCCCAAATAGGAGGACACCTACTGGACCTGGATTCTTTTCTTTACCATTTTTTTTAGGGGCCATTTCATTTTTGCGGACCCCCTAAGGTTCCACAATTTAATAACGCCCCAAAAAACCCCATATTGGAAACAACCCCCCTTTAAGGAATATATCCAGGGTTTTAGTGAGCAAATCGACCCCACAGGGGTGTCAAAAAAATTTTAGCTTTTGGCCTGTAAAAATTAAAAAAATTTTTTTTTCCAAAATCTGCAATTTTAGCTGAAAATTTTAAATTTTTTTACGGGGAATCCTGGTAAAAAAGCCCCCAAAACCTTGTTACCCCATTTCTTCCGGGTTCGGCAACCCTAATGTGGGTTAACTCTGTTTGGGCCAGAGGGTAAAAGGGGAGGGGTGCTATTTGGTTTTTTGGGAAATGAGATTTTGGGGGGGCCATGCGCATATAAAAAACCCCCAAATACCAAACAGGTGAAAAACCCCCCATAATAAACCTTTTTTTTGGATTCAGCACCCCAAAAACCATCTGGGGTTATTGTACTTTTTTGGGGGGGTGCACAGGTTTACAAATGCTTTTTTTTTGCTTTGGGGATGAAAATGGGGGGAAAACGCAATTCCGCCATTGTTTTTTCAGCTAAATTTTTTACACGTTTGCCTTTCAGTGTAAATGACGGGATTTCTTTATATGGGGGCGGTACTTTTGAAAATGGTATAGATTTTTATATTTTTTTATGTTTTATTACTTTTACACAATAAAATGGTCTTAAAAAAAATTTCGTTTTTATGTTGTTCTGTTCTGATAGCCAAACTTTTCATTTTCTGTATACGGAGATATTCGGGCTTGTTTTTTTTTGGGGTGAGTTGATTTTTTATTAGACCATTATGGGGGAATGCGCTTTGATCACTTTTTTTTAAGGTTTTTTTTAGGCATTTTGAACAAAATTAAAAAGCATTCCGGTGGTTTTTTATTTTTTTTTTTTAACACGGGCACCGTGCAGTATAACTGACATACTATATTTTTCATCAGGGCGATACGATACACAAAACCAAATTTGTATATTTTTTTTGTTTTTGTTTTACACAAAAAAAACACTTTATTAAAAAAGGAAAAAAATTTTTGCATCGCCATAGCTGAGAGCCATAACTTTTTTTTTTTTCTGTGTACGGAGCTGTGTAGGGGGTTTTTTTTTGCGGGGAAAGTTGACGTTTTTTTTCGGTTAATTTTTGGGGGGGCAAGAAATTTTTTATCAGTTTTTTAAAACTGTTTTTTGGAAGGGAGGGGGGAAGAAAATACTGCAATCCCAAGTTTTTTTTTTATTTTTTTTTTTAACACGCTCACTGTGCAGTATCCATGACCCGTTGCTTTTCTTCTGGGTCATAATTATGGCGATACCCATTTATATAGTTTTTTAAATTTTTGGGAAACACTTAAAAAAAAAAAAAAAGTGTTTTTATTGTTTTAAATAATATTTTTGCATCGCTGTCCCCCCCTGAGAGCCATAACTTTCTTATTTTTCCCTATACAAGACTGTATGGGTTTTTTTTTTGCGGGGTGAACTGAAGTTTTTTAAATTTGGGACAATTTGGCGTCTATATGAAAATTTTTATCGCTTTTTATTAATTTTAGTGCTGCGGGTTACAAAAAACGAAAATTTTTGACTGTTTTTTGTTTTTGTTTTTTTTTGGGGTTTTACCCTAGGGTTAAAAATTTTTAAAATACAGATTTTCGGGTGGGTCGTTTCACACCGGCGATCCAAATATGGGGGATTTTTTTATTTTTTATCTTTTTTGGGGCGATTGGGGGTTTTAAAGGGGAAAAGGGCGGTTGTACGGTTTTTATTTTTTTTTTTTGTTTGTGTTTTTCTTTTTTTTTCACTTTGACATTTATTTTTTTCTTTTTTCACTTTTTTTTTACTTTATCTTTTAAACATCATCAGATTGTGTTAGAAAGCAGACAGGCACAGTATCAGTACTGTGACTGGTTGCCATGAAACGCCTGTCACCCCTGCCCACAATGCATTTCGGGCATTGGGGACTCACTGATGACCCCGGAAGTGCCGTTCACTTCCCAGGTCACAACAGGATCGGGGGGACTACATGCGGCAGCCACGGGGGCAGGAGGAGGGCTCACTCCCCCTGCCTGCGGCTTTTTTTTATCGCAGCCAGAAGGCGCGGAATGAAGCGGAATCACCCCCCGGGCCAGCCCACTCCGGCGGGGGTGATACGGGATGCGGGCCCGGTAATTTACCGTTGGTCCCCTGTTGCGATCGTGGTGGGTCGCCCGCAAGCCCGCGCGATCGCCAGGGGGTTGGATACGTCCATTTTCGGGAAGTCATTCCCCCTGGGGTATCCCAAAGCCCTATGCGGGAAGGGGGTTTAAACCCTAAATCACCCAAATTTATTTTTGGGACCATTTTTAATTGGGATTTAAGGCATGTTAACACGCATTTTGGGTCGTTTGGATCGAAAATCGCATCCAAAAAAGCAGGTCAAAAGGGTCCAAAACGCATCCAACAACAGGGGCGTGTTTGGGTGCGTTTTTCTGCAGCAGGGTCCACCAAAGAAAAAAATTGGGCGTCTACTGCGTCTTTCGGATCAAGAATTGACATGTCAATTCTTAGAACGGATCTGAAAGACGGATCCAAAAGACGCAAGAAAACACGCATCAGCGACCACTTGTCTGACCGCCGATACGCGTTTTACATGGCAAGCAATGTAAAATCACACTGCTCATTGCTAGATGTGTGTTTGAGTCCATCTAGACGGACCAAAACACGCATCTAATAACGTATGTTCACACAGACTGAACACGCCGTGTGAATATACCCTTAGGTGCTTTGACACAGTGTGTTTTGGTGCATTTTTTGGGAGCCGTTTTTTGTGTAGAAAGGTAAAGCAATTAATGTTTTACATTTCTGCACAAAAAACGCACCACAACGCATCAAAAATGCACCTTCATGTGAAAGTAAACTTAAACAGTTCTTCTCATCATGCTGTTCACATTTTGACATCATGAGAACAAGACAAGTTACAAATGATAAACAGTACCTCGTCATTTTGAGTCTTCAAGCAGGATGCTTCAGAACAGAAGTGAACCCGCTGAGCTTTTGATTATCACAGAAGTATCATCAGCAGGTTACAAAGGAGATACAGAGGGACTGAAAGAGTCACAGAAAGGCAAAGAAGTGGATGTCCTACATCACACACTTATGACCGCTTCATTGTAAACAATGCTCTGCGGAATCGGATATTGAATGCTGCACAACTCCAGGCTTGTTTTAGGGACGTGAGAGGCAACCAAGTGTCACATCAGACAATTCATAACTGTTTACATCAGCATAGTCTGTGTGCTAGAAAACCTGCAAGGGTACCTGACCACACCAACAGGCACAGGCATCGAATTCCATGTGCCAGGGAGCATCTACGCTGGATGAGGGACCAGTGGTCCTCAGTGCCGTTCAATGATGAAAGTTGATTCACTCTGAGCAGAAATGATGGCAACTAACAATGCTTGAGATGTCAAGGAGAATGCTATGCATTGGCCACTGTTGTCACCAGACAAGCCTTTGGTGGTGGTGGTGGTGTTACAGTGTGGGCAGGAGTCTAGTCAATACAGAACTGCCCTATACTTTGTGAATGGTACAGTGACGGCTTCTAGTACTTGAACAACATAATTAATCCAGTCATTGTGTCCCTACATGAACAACACAGGGCTAATTTCATCTTCATGGACAACAATGCTCCAGCTCATCGAGGTTGCATCATTAGGGAATGGCTGTTGGAGACTCGGGTACCTTAAATGGAGTGGCCTGCACTGTCTCCAGACCTGAACCCCCTAGAAAACCTGTGGGATCAGCTGCATTGCCTCAACGCTGTGCCCTCAGACCTCAATGACCTGAGGTTTTTCTAAGTGAGAGACAGGCAGGCAATACTTGTCAAGCAGAGACAAATCAACAAAATTCTCAGAGGAACCAGTGTCCAAGAGGGACGGAACTTGAAATGTAGAATCAGATTCAAAGCTGAGTGTGATCAGATGAGGAACAGAAGCGTCTTCACCCAGTGTAGCCTCACCCAAAAGACCATGGCACTGGGGTTTCCAGGGCACAGTTGGGTGAACTCAGAAGTTTTTCAGGAAATGCTCAGGGATGCATTTCACCGGAGTTAGATTATCACAATTTCCTAGCATAGGTTTATCTTGAGGATATACATGTGATGGGTGTGGGAGGCTTGGGAAGACAGGATCATGGCAAGGAGGCTTGTGAGGACTGGCGGACGTTGTCTGCAGACGAAGCTCTAAGTTCCTTTCAGAAAAACAGATGTCAATCCTGGTGGATCGGACAATGAGGTCATCCAGAGTGGCTGGTAGGTCCCCAACCTATGTCGTTATCAAGCTGTAATTGATGCTCAAAGTCACGTGACAAGTTATTGAGACATTGTCATTTTTTGATGGTGTATGCCCTCCACTGTTGTTGGCTTTTGTTTGAGATGAGAAAGTCAACATTGCATGCTCCGACTTAGATGGACTGCTTTCAGGATAAAATATCACTGTAGCATGAAATTTTTACATTTTCCATAAATTACACTCGGAAGCCAAATATAACTTCTTATGAGTAGTGTATGTTTTTCTTTCATCCATCCTATGTAACTATATATAGTCATACTTACAATCAGGAAATATTCACTAGTTTTCAGTTACAGTTGTATTGTAGTTGTTTACAGCAATAAAAAGAGGTTGTCTGGTTCATATAAAAATAAAATATTAAGCTGCTGGTGCCCAATTAAAAAAAAAAACTATACTCAATTTCCTCCTCTCATCTGTTCCAGCACTAAGTCTCCCCAGTCTTCTGCTTACTTTCTTCTTGTCCCAAACAGAACAACATCTCTGCTGCCACTGACTGACTGTATCGGTCACATACCTATCCCTTACATTTGCACTTGGAAGAGAACAACTCCGAGCAGTGATGTAAGCAGAGGCAAGTGGCCGTCTTCAGAGGTTGCAGTGGTGCGGTCCCCATTTGGAATAAGAAGAAACTAAACAGAGGACTCAAGTGATCCAATGCTGGAATGGAGGAGAAAAGAAAGGTCAATATAGGTTTTTTTTATTATTGGGCACCAGCATGACATCAATCCTGAAATCCTGCAGTTTCCACGTTGGCCACTAGGCCTAATAATAGTTTGACACTTCTTGTTATGTAGAGAAAGCTTTTCAGGAGCCTCCTTATTATCAGCTCATGCAGGGTTACATGAAAAGGTGACCCCAATGTGTATAGATAACACAGGATACACCATTCTCAATAGGATATAGTCACAGCTTTTCCTCTTCTCCTCCCGGCACGGGAACTTCTTTTCAGGTTACAGAGAATGACTAGAAAACTCTCCTATAGAAGTCAATGGGTCTGCTCCTGTTTACAGGCTCCTATGCCCATGAAGCTGCTGTAAAGCATCTCTCTAAATGCTGTTGAAAGCAGTTCAAGCAAGATGGCTGCCCCCATAATCATATACAGAATTGAAAAATCTACAATCAGAAAATAAAATGGCTTAGAAGAAAAGAATATGTATCAGTATCTTGTTTTAATTAGTAAAAAAAAGCAAGATATTCCCTTTAAATAAGTAGTCTTGGGGAGGTGGTTTGCCTGCTACATAAGTAGATGTGCTGAACATTGCTCCCACTTCAGCTTCAGATATTCTCCTTCCCTGACACTAATAAACTGCAATAATACCTCAAAACAGGTACCAGAAGGTTCCATTACTGGTATGGAACATTTTGGATTCTTTAGACTGAAAAGAGACGGAGCAGAGAGGTACTAAGACTCCCAAGATGGCACTGCCGCCATGTGTGGTAGGGAAAGACAGAAGGACAACACAGCAGGGAGATGAAGCACTTTGCACCTCAACACCAAGTCCTACAGCATCTAGTCCTTGTGAAGGAGAAGGGACAGCAGGGGTAAACAGCAGCAATATTGATGGCAACATACCGTGGGAGAAGCGCCACGACTGAATCAACAAATAGCACACATGAGGTTAGGAGACATGTCTAATGGGAGAGATGTTTTCTCTACTGGGGCTTTGGAAGCTGAAATGGAGCCAACAATGAGACGTGTGTTTGCGTTGTGATTCATGCAACATTACACTGACCACACTGACTGCACACATGGGAGATCTTAAGAAAAGATATGTCTA
This sequence comes from Phyllomedusa bahiana, assembly GCA_025379985.1. NCBI lineage: Eukaryota > Metazoa > Chordata > Amphibia > Anura > Hylidae > Phyllomedusa > Phyllomedusa bahiana. The sequence goes on from JAODAL010073963.1 coordinate 7,905, forward strand.
TGGTGAGAAACTGACATAAGAAAAATCAATAAGAGATTATCTGAGGCAGAAAGCCAGATCAGCTCAATAGAGATCAGATCCCAGCGATCTCAAAAGATTCACAAAGAGCAACATAAAATAATTTCTCTGCTAATGTCGAAAATAGACGATCTAGAGAACAGACACAGAAGTAATTTCAGAGTGGTGCATGTCCCAGTAAAATCTGAGGGCAGGAATTTGTATAGCTTTCTCGTAGCAGAAATTTGGAAAGGAGGCTCTGTCTCGTTTTCTTGTTATAGAAAGGGTCCACCGGGGTACTGTTACGGCCCCTCTCCCATGGCGCTCCCCACGTCCCATTTACTAGAAGTGCTCCACTTTCAAGACTCTATTCTACGTGCTGCAAGGGAAAAAGGAGAAGAAAATGCCATAAATCATCCTTTTACCCAACTTCTCTACAGAAGTTTAAAAAAGAAGACTACAATTCTTAGATATCAAAGAAATGACTGAGGGCCTAAATTTCTTACTCCATATGTACCCAACCCATTTACAGGTGGTTGCTATGGGCTTCACTTCTTTTTTTTTTTGATAACCCTAAAAAAAACAGCTATATAGCTTCAGACCGTGGTCGCACCCATCATCCGTTCCACGGTGTATGTATTTTCACCTATCCCCAATCCTGCTCACGGGTCACTGGCCGCTCCATAGGGCGTGCGCACCAACTTTGGGGATTTAAAAGAGCCAGCAATTCGCTGATTACCAATTAGCCCATGTCTCCTATTAAAAGTAAATTTCACAAAAGGTATGATATCGTCTATAAAAAATATGTTATATTCCTTACTTATGGAAAAAAGGGATGCTGGTAAAAGAGAATGGGGAGAGGGGTTTGGGGCACTTACCAATGGTGTGAAAATCTTGTCATGGATGCCTAAACTGGCTCTTAATAAGCACAATGTTTCTCACAGTTACTTTTTCTATATAGAGCACATAAAAACCCAAAATCTGCTACAAATGTTTTAGAGCTGAGGCTCATATTTTCCATATGGTTTGTGTACATGGCATTAGGAACCTTCAGGAATGAGGTATCAAAGATAATTAAAAAAAGTATATGGGATTACAGTGCCTACAAAAAAAACAAGTCTGCAGTTGGGCCATGTGTATAGAGCAACCATAGATATACATGTACCCTTGGGAATTGCCAAAATGCTATATGCTGCCAGGAGGTCTCACACTGGATACAGCCTATTACCCACAACAACCAATAATTTATTAATAGAATGAATACAATTGTTCGACTGGAAAAGGGTATAAAATATCAGAAGAGGAACAGCATGGCCAAATGTGAAAAGATTTGGGAGCCATGACTTGATTTCCTAGGCCTGCTATTGGATATTATGTTAAGAAATGTTAACCTGGAGACTTGACTTAATGATTGTCTTTTAAAAATTGGCAGAGAGAGCAAGAGCTGGAGGGGATGGGGTGAGATGGTGATTGGCTATAGAAGGAGATGGCTGCATGTCAGCTGCTGAGTATGGAAATCAATTTTCTCCCCCTGCCTTGCCTATGGAAAAGGCTGCTGTGTATACCTTGCTACACATTACATATATAATTGGATGACAATGAAGTTTGGTTATTTTTGTTAACTACGGGAGGGTAAGTTAAACTGGGAGAAACAAAATTGTGATTTAATATTTGCTTTATTACATGGTTTATGATTGTATCTCCTACTGTGTTTTTAAATGGGATTACTCGCTGTGTTTGAAAAAAAAAAAGATGTTTTCTTGGGAAAATAGCCTTTGCCCATATATTCTAACAGGCATAAAGCTGTCATGGAGTGCCCCTCCGATATAAGCCAAATAATAAAGGCACTGCATGGTGCTTCACATGGAACAGATATGTTGTGAATTTTTCCACAGAGGATTTGTATGCAGAAAATCTACAATGTACAAACAGTACCAGAAAAACAAAGACATTTTAAGAAAAGTCTTTCACACTCTGTGGAAAAATTCTGTATGTAATTTTATCTGACCTGCAGTACAGATTTTAAATCCGTAGATGTCAATTTTGTTGCAGATATGTGCAGTTTTTCCCCTGTTAACTTAAGGTGGAGTTCAAAATCTAAAATAAAATTTCGGGGGAATGTCGGCGCGCATTTGGTCGTTTTGCGTTTGATACGAGCGAGATGTGCGCCAGTTTACGTAATCCAATTTCAAAGAAACATGGACAGGGCCCCTTTCCCCCCGCCATAAAATACGATCAAATTTACTGCAGAAATAAGTGACTGTCAATTGCAGCCCGAATACGGGGTGAGAGTATTGACGAAAAATGGGGTGACGTGCTGTCCCCCCCCCCCCCACATCGGGGAGTACGCGCTATCAGCGTGACCCCAAACAGCCGGCATAATTGCGGGGTAGACGCCCTGCAATTACCCCATGTAAAACTACCCAAAAGTTTTGGGAAGATTTGGATTTTTTCCCGGGGAGCGGGGAAACCAGTTGTTGATGAGACAAACCTGGTGTCTAATTTTTCACCGGGTAAATAAGCTATTATTCCCTCAAAGGGCCTTGGCAGGTGGCTAGAAGTCTGGGTAGGGGTTCCGTGTTGTCCCCCACCTGTGAGTGCCAGCGGGGTATGTAGGGGGTACACACTGCAATGTGCAAAGCCAAAATGGAAATTGCACCCTGTGCTGGCCCCCGCTCTACCGTACGGGGCTCACCTCAGTTTTCCAAACCTTTCTTCCGCTCGCTGTGTCAAAGTTTCCTGGGCCAATAAAAAGGGGGGAAAAAAGCGTGTTTGACTCGTCTTAAAAGTGAAATCTCCTCATTTTTTTATTCGGGCATATTTAATTCTATGGTTTTGCTCGTGACTATTTTCTTATACAAGGGTGGTTGGGTTATTTGCAGAAAATGTCATTAAATTTGCATATCTCAAAAAAACCCGGGTCATTTTTACAGTCTGATAGTGAGGAAAAAAAAATAGTTCTTTAGCTGGAGTTTTACAGAAAAATTTACACACAAATCATAGAAACTCAGCAAAAATACAGTAAATTTCTTTGGAAACCATGTTACTTTTGTCATCATTTGCCAAATTTTAATAAGAAATAAAAATGTTGTATTGCATTTAAAAGCCGTTTTCCCCAAAATCTTACAAAATTTTTTCCAAATAAATGTGGGCCGGGGTTTTACGAGGAGATTTGGGGCTTAAATTTATAAAAACATAGCTCCGGCATGGAGATACATCGAGAAATAAACAACAGACTTTTTTGAACCTATTTGATTACAAAAAAAAAAATTAAAAGGTATTCCCTTTGTGTTTTGACAGGCCGTCCAGGGACCAAAGGGGAAGGGGGAAAGCGGGCTGCACACAGATGGCTCTCTCCATTAACTTCATAATATTTTTGGATACAGGCAGTCCCGACTTACAACGTTTCCCGACAACAAACGGGACTTATGGGGACGTGGCCTGGAGTGCGACGTCACAAACGTGTAAACCCCATAATAACCTCTGAATGCCCCAAAATTTTCTTCTGCCCCCCTGCATCTCCCGGTGCACAGCAAGTCTTAGGTCTGATCTTACTCTCCCTTTTCCCCCCCCTGTCTGGGGCTGCCTAAATTTTTAAAGTATTTACTGTATCACACGAATACAATTATCATGTGTTACTGCTGGCAATTGTAGTTGTGGAATACACAGTAGGGTGCTTATTTAACATGTGCTTTTGTGGCCTGGGTACTTGTATGCCATGTAATTCCTTTTCCACCAGTGAGTAGGAAGAAAAGTGCCACACCACAGCAGCGCTTGGACAAAAAGTAATTGAAATTTTTTAAAAACGGGGGATAACCAAAAAAATGTAAAAAACCTAGTTAACAGTAAACGGCCGGCCCCGGGGCCCTGGCCATAGGGCAAACCGGGCATTTGCCCTGGGGGGCCGCGGGGGTCCGGGCCGCGGGCCCTGGGATCGCCCCCCAAAGGGGACCATGCCCCCCCGGGGGGCCGAGCCCCGGCGCCAGTCTGTGGCGCACTACAGGGGGCCGCCCAATGGCGCATCACGACCGGCCCCGTGGCAGAGGACCGAAGGGCCCCCCCCCCCCACCGGCGCACGGCCCCGGGCACCCCCCAGCCATGCAGCCTCCGGGCCGCCGCCTGCACTGTGCGGGGGGGAAACAGCAGCCTGGCTTAACAGGGGGACTACTGATCCTGTCTGTTCAGCTCCCCCGGAGCCGTGGGGGCGATGTGAGACGCATCGCGCCCCCTCTGCGTCCGCACTCTGGGGCCCGGGGGCCCCATGAAGAAGATAGAAGAGGAACAGAGAAACAGGTAATATAGTTTTTACTTATTTTTTAAAATACTGACCTGGCTACCTGTCCTGCCCAGCTATATACCACCCCGGCACCTATCCTGCCTAGCTATATACCACCCCGGGTACCTTTCCTCCCAGCTATAAAACCCCGCCCGGCTCCTGCCCTGCCTAGCTTAACCAGCCCTGTCACCTTTCCCCCGTCCTGCCTAGCTATATACCACCCTGGATGTTAACCCGCCCTGCCTAATTTAACCACCCCGGTATTTTACCTGCCCCGCCTAGCTATATACCCCCTGGCTACCTTATACCGCCCGCCTAGCTAATACCACCCTGCTACCTGTAACCGCCCCCCTACTATATACCAGCCCCGGCCACCTGTAACCTGCCCCCGCCTACTATATACCAGCCCCCGGCTACCTGCCCTCCCAGCTATAAGCAGCCCCGGCTCTGCCCGCCTAGCATTACCCGCCCGGCTACCCCTTTCCGCTACTATTCCACCCTGGCTACCTGCCCCGCCCCGCTATATACCAGCCCCGGCTACCTCCCCGCCCACTAAAATCCAGCCCCCGGGGACCCGCCCCGCCTACTATTACCTCCCGGCTACCGTATACCCCCCTGCCCCAGCTATATACCAGCCCTGGGTACCTGTATACCTGCCCTCCCACTAAAACCACCCTGGGGTATCATACCTGCCCTGCCAGCTTATACCGCCCTGTCTACCCGTATAAGCCCGCCCAGCTATATACCACCCTTCTACCCGTAAACCCGCCCGCCCAGTAAAAAAATTTCCAGCCCTGCTACCTGTATACCGCCCCGCCACTATATACCACCCTGGGTACCTGTATAGCCCTCCTAGCTATATACCAGCCCTGTCTAGTATACCTGCCCCTGCTACCTGTAACCTCCCCGTCAGCTATATACCTGCCCTGTTCTGTATACCTGCCCCGTCTAGCATATACCTCCTGCTACCTCCCTTTAGCTAATACCACCCTGTCTAGCTATATCCTCCCTGCTACTAATACCCGCCCTGTTAGTGTATACTGCCCTGTCGCCTATAGCCCCCCGTTACCCATAAATGGCCCTTATATACTGGCCCTGCCTGACTACATATTAGCCCCGCCTGCCCCACTATGGCCCGCCTGCCACATATTGGCGATGCCTGCCCACATACTGGTCCTTCTGGCTAATTACGCCCCTGCCCCAGCTGGCTAATTACTGCCCCCGGCCCAGTGGCTAATTACTGGCCCCAGTGGGAAATTTTGGCCCTACCCCCGGTAATTATGGGGGCACCCCCAGACCGCTGATTTTGGGGCAGCCCTACACATGGCTGATTTTCGGGGGCAACCCTAGCAAACCCGGTATTATGGGGGCAACCCTACTACCCCGGGTATTCCCGGGGGCGCTCTGCTACCCGGGTTTACTGGGGCAGCCCCAGTAAAGGTATTACTGGGGGCTAATTACAGTGGTGCCCTGTCTACCTACCAAATTAAAGGAGGAAAGCCCTGTTACCTCCAAATTAAGGAGGAAGGCCTGTTTTTTCCCACCCAATGGGGGTTACCTATTTACAGCCACTTATCGACATTTTTTAATTTAATTTTTTTGGGGCTAAATACACTTTTTGGGGGGAAATTGATAGAAAGTCTGAAAAAAAAGAGGATTAAGATGTATTTGTGGTAAATTCTACAGGGCAGTAGTGACCACTAAAGAAGACATTGCTGCTGACCGGGCAGAGAAAGAAATGGAAGGGAAGACTCATCAGGAAGACTATGGAGGTTTTTGGGGCCAGAAGAGGAAAAGGAAAGAGAACAAATTCCATCAGAGATATTCCTTGATCCCTGCTGTCGGGTCATTTTAATTTTTGTGTTTAACAGTGCGTATTTATGTCTGGTGACCTGATACTAGTGAGTGATTGGGGGGGTTGTAGGGGTTGCGTCCGGCGCCCGGTCGACCTGCGGGGCGCCCCCGCGGCTTGCCCCGGGCCCCCGGGACGGGTGCCCCGCCGCCCCCGGGTGTGGGGGGGCGGGGGACTCGTTCCCCCCCATATCTCCCCTTACCCTGCCGCCTCCTGTCTCCTCGAGTTTCCCGCGTCCGGCGCGCGTGTCCGTGATTAAGGCGCCGCCCCGGCCGGCCCGTAATTTAAAGGGCAGTGCGCCGGTAATTGGGGGAATTGCCGGGCACTGCCTCTATTTCATGGGCCTTCCGCCCGTCCCTGCCCCATTTTATGCCTTTCCCCATTGAAAGCTTCCCATTTTTTGTCCTGATCTACCGTGTACCGTACCCTTCTTTCCCTCATTGACCACGTTTCTGCCGCCTGCCCTGACCGCCTCCTGTCCCCGACCACGAAACCATAGCGCCTGCCCTGACCTCCCGCCCC
>JAODAL010073964.1:0-14551 GCA_025379985.1 Phyllomedusa bahiana
TGTCTGTGGGTTGAAATACGTACCAGAATAATACGACCTCTGTAGGTTAGGATTAATAGACACAGCTCCAACTCTACTAATGGCTTTTTGAAAAATAGTATTTCTTGACACGGGACCCAGACAGATTCTGGAAAAACCCCTGTTGGGTATCCATAACTTTTTAAGGGTTATAAAAATTTGGGAAAAATGTTCTGGGATATATTGAATACTATTTTTTTTTTTTTTTGAAAGCCTGAGACAGCTCTCTTCACCCAAGTTAAAAAAAAAATGTCAACGGTTTTAACCAAAAACTGTATATGGGTCTGTCTTTCCAAAGTCCTCTCGAAAAAAAAAGGGGTCCTTTTAGACCCATTTCCTATCTCCTCTTGGTAAAAGGCAACTCAAGGTTCAGAGAAAGGGTCCCTTTTTGGTAAGGGCTGGGGGAGAACCAGTCTTGTTTGGGCCTCAAACCGGGGTGAACAATCCTTGTGTAAAAAAGGGACCCAAAAAACTTAGTTGGCCTCCCCGGATAGAGCTGGAACTGATGTCACACACATCCCCCTTTTAACCTCAAAGGGACATCCCAGAAGGGCACCCGACCGGGAAAAATCCTTAAAAACAACAGTGACAGTAAAACCCACAGTAACTAAAAAAGAAAGGTCCGGGGGGGTTTGGAGAGCTCATGGGGGCCGCACTTGAGAAGCTCGTACCAACCCCCCCAGTTTCGCTTTTTTGCCTGCCTAAAATTTGACCCAAGGGGGGAGAAGCCGCCACGGAGCCCAGAAAAAACACCCCTCCCCATCCCAGTCCCCCCCGTGCGGGATCGGGCATTGAGCGCTTCATTTCGAGAGGCGCGGGAAGACACAGGTTAAAGGGGCCCCCGGGCGCCATCTGTTTAAAACCGGCGGCAGTCAGAACAAACCGGGAGGAGCGAGGGGGTACGGCGTTTGTCAAGGGGGAGCCCCCTTTTTTCATCACCGCTTACCTCCCGGGGATTCCGGTGCCAGCGATCCGAAAATTGGGTAAGGATTTTTCCCTGCCTGCCCCCTCTCGGCCCCCCGTCCCCTGCCCCCACGGGGCCGCCGCCATTTAGTGGGCCCCCCGGGGCCCCCCCGGCGGCGCTACAGCGGCAGCAGGGAAAAGGGCCCCCCCACCAAACGTGGGCCCTCTGAAATCAGGCCCCTGAGCAGGGGGCAAACCCCGGGGGCCCCCGTGGTACACGAGGGGTTGCTAAACCCAGGGGGATTTAAACAGCACTGCTTTTCCCGGCTACCCCCCCCTGGGCGGCCTCACCCTCGTGCTCTCTCTCCTGCGAACTCCCGGGGGGCCCACTCTTAAAGGGGGTCCCTCCCACCCCCCCCCCCCAAAAAACCCCTCACTCCCCCAGACTCACCTTCCCTCAAGGACACACTGGCATCACCCCTTTCTTGGAACCCCCACGCGTAGTCGCACGTTGGCCACCCTTTGGTGCCTCCCCATCAAGCCTGGCTAGTATAAACCCCCCGCCGGGACTGATAACCCACCCCAGGCAATTGGGGTTTGGGGCCCCTTTGGGGGTTTGGCTCCAACCCGGGGCCCCTTTTGCACAACCCGCTTTCCCCCCAATGGAGCCCTACCAATAAAAAGGGTCCCCCTTTCCTGCCTCAGGTCCCGGGCCCCCGTTTTCCACTGGGGGTCCGCCATTCGGGATGTGCCCCCGGAGGTAATCGCCCCCCCCCAAAAGCTGTGGGATGCTCCAAGTAAAATTCAGGGGGCCCCCACCATCCCCCAATCCCTTTGGCCATCACTTACAGTCACCAACCAGTGCCCGTCTTACGTCGGTCCCCCGGTCCAAGCCCGTCGCTTCCACTAGATATTCAACAGTGGGGCCCCCCATCTTAACCCTTTTCTACCGACAAAGGGACTTTCAAACCCTAATATTTGAGGTTAAAGATACACTTCAAACAGATTTCACACTACTGCGACAGGACATTAATACCTCATATACGACAGAGTAGACCTCTCTGTGACCAAGCTCAGGGGGGGGCTGCTCAAAGCTTATCTATCTTACTCCTCCATCCACCACTTTTGCCCAAGCATCCGTAATACATACGTGATTTAGGTAGACATGGTTAGGACCAGGAGCAACAGAGGAGGAGGACCGCCGTAATCACATCCCAGATCCGGAGAATGAGTGGCGCTGCCTGAAAAACTTGGAGCGATGAAGGAAATCCCCTCCCCACGAAGCCCATCTTCAACAAGATTCTTGGTGAACAGCCCACGCATCCCCATTAAAGCTGGACAGAGCCCACAGAGCACTGGCGTCCCGCCCAAAAGGGTCCATCCTCACCCCTTCCACGAGACGTCATTGCTGTGTTCAACACTTCGTTCATAACCAAAGAACAAATCATGAACAAAGCCTCGGGTGCCATCGTACGCTGGAATTTGGAAGGTGGCGCCAATAGCAACATTTTTTCTTTCTTCCAGGATCTTTCATGATGGTCTGACTCTACAAACGGCGGGCGCCCTCTTGTAAACCCCCGCTCTATAGTCCATACCTGAGAGACCCCTGCCAGATTATTACCGACCGCTGGAGCTTGTCCGTTCGCACCTCACGGCTAGGAAGGAAGGGGCGCGTTTCTGTCACGCTGAAACACCAGGACGATGGCAAACTTCTGTGACTTCCTACAGATCCCGGTACCCCGTCACCCCCTACCTGATTGGGGGACATGGATATTCTGTCCCCCCTCCCCCTGCCCCTCCCGCCCACGCCGCTCCCCCCTCAGCCCGCCCTTCTGCCGATATGTGCAGCAATCTACGCAAAGGAAACAAGCGTCCTCCCAATGAGGCTACCTGCGGTTTCGCAAGACACCCTCCCACATACCTCCCCGCCTACCAACACTATTAGAGTATTTTCCTTGGGGTGTTACCATAAAACATTTCTCTCTCCTTTCTCCTATCTAGGTCATGAACCAGTTTTTGCTATTCATGAAATGAGTCCGGTTAGGAGGGGCTTCACTTGGGCGTCTTGGTTGGCCTTCTTACAATTCTTTCACCGATTGCATCTCTTCTCTTTAAGGGTCAGACCACAGGTGCAGAGTCCATATATTTCCATACTCAATTGTTCCGTCCTCTTAGGGTTTGAGAGCCCTGTTTTTCTTAGAAGACAGCTCATCCCCTTCCTGGTGCTGAGGACTGAGGGTCGGTGGGTTCCCAGAATTAACCTAGGGGATCATCGCCAACCCCTCACCCCCCACTAACCCGGAAACGTTGTATGTAAGCCCAACTTGGAACCGCTTCCGGGTTAGTTCTGAATAACTTGGTTTTAGTTGATTGTACACATTTTAATTTTTTTGGTTAGCGTCCCCCGTTGTCCCTTGTTCTTGTCTTTTATAACTATTGTGGTCCTCCCTCTTATACAAACAAGGCGATAATGGTCACACTGCGTACCATCGAGACGCGCAAAAGGATTAAAACTCCAATATGAAAGCGCCGTCTTCTCTAACGGCGAACTGAAACCTCGCCTTTGACAGCGGATATACATTAGCCAGGAGACTCCACTTTGACCTCCAGAGGGCTCTTTCAAGTTTTCCAAGGCTGTTTTCCCTGTTGCATACTTCTGCTTCCAGTGGCCGTAAAAAACCGTGTGCCGCTGTTCTCATCTCGGCCCACATCCCCCTTCTTCAGATCACCTCCAACTCACCACGATATTGACCCCTTGGGTCGCTATAATAATCCTTCAGGGTAAATCCCTGCAAGGAATCCGCTGAACGTCTGTGTAATCTATTTGTAAATTCCCCTAATCCTCCCCAAATCCATTCCTACCTCGATCTTTTGCTAAGGTTGTCCAGACTTCCCCTGGGCACTTTTGATAGGGGGGATTTTTAACCTGGTTTCTGCCCAAGTATATACCGAGGGCACTCCCTCCAAGGTAAACCCTCCGCGAAGAAGCCCTGGTTCAGGCCGCTGTGGCCTTGCGTAAACTGTTCAGGAAACATGGTCACAATATGACCCATGGAGGATAAACCTCCCTACTTGATCGGTGGGCTTACGCTTTTACTCCCCCTCAACATTCTTTAACCACTTACTCTCAAACTACTTTACTACTCCACCCGCCACATAAGACACACTCACGAATCAGATTGCTTCTTTTGGGAACGCCCATCTGCATATGCATGTCAGATGTGCAAATTGGTCCCATCTCCTGGTCCGACCAGGCACGGCCCAGTATCTCTCTTTCCTCTTCGCGTTAAAACTGGACCCCCCCCCCCTTTTTACAACCGCTCCTGCCATTGCGCCTAAATGACTCCATGCTGCGTAGGCCGACCGTCCGAGACTAAATTCAAAGTGCCCTGCACCTTTCCTTCTTTGATCTTAATGAAGGATCGTATCAGCGATCTCGGTACCCTTCTGCATGCTCACAATGTCGTCTTATAGGGAAGTAAATTTACCTGGGTGGCCAGATTGAAAAAAGGATGCTATGCACAAACTGCAGACCCTGCAGAGCGTCCGTCTTCAGTACTTGTACAGAACCATTTGAAGTTTTTCTAGCCAAAGACCATTGTTACTTCTAACGCTCCCCAATTAATGGAAACTGGTCCGCGTTAAGAAAAGACCTAGCACTGAATACAAGTAGAGCAAATTTTTGCTTTATGAAATCCAAACAGAAAATCTACGAATTTAGCAACAGAGGCGCACACTCGCTCTCCCTAGGCCAACATAGGGAGAGGAAGCTAATTCCTGGTCCCGCAAGCCTTTGTAAAGGGGCCCGACGGTTCTCCTGAATTACAACCCGACGGTTTTTTTTATGCGGGGACATATTCAGGGTGGTCCAGTTTCTTCTCGATCATTAATGCTCTCGTCCCCAAGAGACCCCCAGACCTCTACTGGAGCTAAAAAGCTGAAGATAGATGCCTTCCTTGTTTTCCTCCTCCCTCCTGCTACCCTTGGACGGCGGATGCTGCCAATAAGCTTAGCTCCCAAATCAGCCTGGTTGAACTCATGGAGGTCATTAAAGAACTCCCGACTGGTAAAGCCCCCGGCCCTGACGGAATTTCCGTAATCTGTAACTATAAGACATTCAACAACCCGGACCTGGGCCCCTCTTATGCTCTCACTGTTTAATATGCCCTTCTTAGAGGGTGCCTGATACCAGGCGAAGTGTCCCACTCATATCTCACCCTTATCTCTAAGTCTGGGAAGGACCCATCAGAGTGTGAAAGCTATAGACCTTAGCCCTCCTTAAATTCAGAGCATTAAGATTTTTTACAAAACATCTGCATCCTGGCCAACAACTGAAAGCCTGGTTACCAACCACCCCCATTAGTCCACAAAGACCAGGTGGGTTTTTGTCCCATGTATCGTCAAGTGGGGACCAATACACTTGATCGGGTTTTAGAGACCTGATTGAGATTGCGACCTCCAAAAAAACGAGTCACTGTTGCTCAGGGCCTTGGATGCAGAAAAGCCTTTTGACTGCCCTTAGCTGGCCTTTCTATATGAAACCCACCCTTAAGTCCTATTGTGCATCACCCAGAAATTTTTTTTAAGGAGCTTGGTCGCGGCCTTTATTTACTTTTCCACTCCTTTCGGCCGGCTATAACAATTAAGCACATGATGACCCACCCAACCTTTAAAATTTAATAATGGCAACCAACCTGCCAGGGTTGTCCCCCTTTCCCCCCCTACTCTTTTATACTCTGTATGGAACCCCTCCCACCGTCTTCAAATTAATTCGCTCTGCACCCATTCGCATCCAGTCATTCATGTTCAAGGACGAGAATTTAAAAAGATCACCGCTTTTTTTTCATCAGATGAATCATTGGACACTAACCGACCTCATCCCCCTCGGCTCTCTAGCTGCACACTCTTTTGGCGGAAATTTGGTCAAGGTGTCAGGTTTAAGGTAAATGCCCTCTAAAAACAGAAGCCCTTTCCCCCAAATGTTCCGCCGCATGAGCTCCTTGGTAGGAGGGCCATACAGACCTGATACAGGTATAAGTGGCAATCTTCCACTCTAAAATACCTAGAAAGTCAATTTAAAAAAAATATAAAACGCGGGATGTACAAGTCCCAATATCGGTCAAACTTTCCCCCCCCCCTCTCCAAGATATATTGACATTCTGTTTGTACTAAATGGCACTCTTTTTGACACTGTCTCTGATTGGGGCGCATAAACACGGTCAAAATGTCAAATCCTACCCAAGCTACTAAAACTTTTCGAAACCCTCCCTTTCCGATCCCCCTTAGTGCCCTAAAATCCTCTGCAATCGGAAATATTTAAATTTATATGGGGCCCATGGTTGACACAAAGGAATCGCTAAGGGACGTGCTGATGGCAGGCAGGACAAGGGGTGGTCTGGCGGCCCCTAATATCCTAAAAATATTTTGGGCAAACCAATTGCGCATTATTCCAGCGTGGTCTACCTTGCCAGCTTTTTCTAAGTGGATGGAAATTGAAAAGTTATGGTTGGCTCCGTTTCCACCCCAACATTTTTTCTTTGGCATGCCAGGGACATTCCAACTTTGGGCCTTGCCAGGTCCCAATAGGTTACTAGATACATTTGGAGTACTGTCAGCTAGATTCCCCCGGGCCTCAAAGGCATCCCCCGATGTCCTCCTTTCTTTTACACCCCCCTCCTGCTTTCACGTCTGGCGCTTTTTAGCACCTTGGCAACATACAGTCTTTCGGTTTGCAGACATAGCCACTTTCCACCAGGGAACTCATCCATTTGCGGATCTAATCCGATAAAATCAATCTCCCCCACCTAGAGCACAGTTTTCATACCTCCAAATTAAACACCTAATGCAAGTTCTTACTGGTGGATCCTTACTCTCGAACCCCACCCCCTTTGAAAGCCTATGCAGGTGGGAGCACTCGCCCAAAGGTTTGATTTCGCAGATATATGCTATTTTGAACGATCCCACCCCAGACTCCGAGCCTTATTTTCCCTATATGCACAAATGGGGGGCTTTTCTGGGATGTCAACTTCCCTATCATGTCTGGCAGGTTATCTGGCATAGGGCAGCTGCTTCTTCCGCTTGCATAACCTATAAGGAAAATCAGTATAAACTTCTATTGCACTGGTACCACACTCCGGAATTACTTCACAGATTCAACCCTGCTCTCTCGGGAGCATGTTGGAGGTGTAGTACCATCCCGGGGTCGTTGACTCACATATTCTGGGACTGCCCCAATATACAATTATTCTGGACGCAAGTTAGCGGGGTCCTGGCGGGGACATTTGGTCGTAGAGTCCCGAATGAGCCTTTTCTATATCTTTTGAATGTGCCGCCAAGAGGTTTCTCTAAATTAGAGGTCAAATTGCTCCTACTTATCCTTACGGCCGCCAAGTGTTTGATTTCGGCCTTCTGGCAGCAGACTTCTGCCCCCTCCACGCACGACTTACATACAAGGATATGCGAAGTTCAGCGTATAGAGAAGCTTACCTCTTTCTTGCACAACAAACTGGATCTCTATGATGCGGTTTGGAAACCATGGGTCTCCTACTGGGCCCAGTCACAGTCCTAGGTCAACTTTGCCTATCTGACGTCGCCTCTCTTTCCCCCCCCACCCCCCATGGTGTTTGCCCTGAGTCTCGGTCTTCTGTTTCTTGTGGCCTGTTCTCGCTCTATCGCCACATTTCACATTGTATGGAACTAAGTATTCTATGCGATAACACACCCATATTTTCTGCACCTCTCTCATTAAATGGCTTCTTTTTCTCCTTGTTTTTTCTCCTAAGTCTCGTCTTGTTGTCTGTCTATTTGTCTTTTTGTTTGGTCTCCCTCCCATATAAAGCTAGTTACTTCTGTTATGTCCATACTTTGAGATCAGAACATCTGTTCTCTCACATTGTTCCTAATATTGCTCTTCAATCAAGCATATATAATATACTCGTGATGCCATTATTTGCACTGTTGAGTATAGTAGTGTACAAACCTTTAATAGGATAATGTTTAATGCTTCTGAACAGCTGTTGAATTGTTGAAGAGTTGTTGAATTGAATGCTATACTGTGCCTTATCCTGACAATTGATATTGTAACATTTGTATTGAACGACTTGTTTTTTTTGTTCTTGTTTTGTGAAAATAATTGTGAAAACCTTTAATAAAATACAGTAAAAAAAAAAAAAAAAGTAAGGTCCCATTCACATAGCATTTGTGCTCCCCATTATTATTATATATTTTAGAGGGCCATTGATTCCAGGGCACTGTACATTGAAGCGGGTTACATACATAACATAAGTTAAACAAGTACAATGGTGACAATAGTTGACTAACAACTGGTACAGAGGGAGAGAGGACCCTGCCCGCGAGGGCTTACAATCTCTAAGTAGTACTGTGAGAAATTGATCCCAATATATACCGTGGCAGGTCAGTGACCGAGCAGTAGAGTTCTGTAGGGCGAACATGGTTTGAACTGGACTACCTTTGACGGTTTGTGGTACATTTTAAGTTTCTAGATAAATAATATACATTCGGTACATAGGGCAAACATAGTCAAATTCGGACTATGTTTGTCCCCCAGAATTCTAGGGAGCCACCATGGCTCCTGCCATGGTATCACTGGGGATATATTTCTCATGGTATCCCAATGGATACCATGAATGGGGAGCACAGACTTTATGTGAATGGGGTCTGAATTAAATAAATATAAAAAACGTGCACAGTCCCTTAAATCTTCTTTAAAACAGCCTGATATTTATTATCTTTTTGATGGTATTCTTCCTCTTTAAATTAAAGCCACTACGTCAGGGACTTTTGCATGTATATAAGTTTTTAATTTGTATATAATTTATATAACAGTGCACTAATCATCTGAGAATATGAGTTTCTTCCCATATAGATTTTGCCATATTCATCTTCTACTTCAGTTATATGTGACTACGGCATCAGCATTTTGTAAGCCGATATACACATCCTTATCAGATCAGTTCTATTAACTGTGACACTTCATTTCTATTTTGCAAACTGTATACATGTATGCATCCTCTAATATTTTATTTGGTTCCCAGTCAAATACAAATGCGTCATTAGAAGCTGAGTGAACTTTTTATTATTTCCACCAGGTAATGATCCTCCATATTTACCCAAAGTGATATATTTAGTTTCATTTAAATGACTCTATATATCGTGTATAGTCTTTTTTTCCATAGCACCCAAAATATAACTTGCTGGGCTCCTAATATTGGCTTCTTTATATGAGGTGTGCATGCACCGGTAACTCTATGTGCATGTGTGACACGTTCCCCTTGGTTTTTATGGTAGTTTGTTCCTTATGTACATCCTCTCTCTTCCCAGATAGGCTGTTCAGCCTATGAATATTTAGAAACAATTGTCTATTTTATTTTGCATCCCTCTATCAGTGTCTAAGTCAGATATGTAGATATCTATCTCATTTTGCATGTAGAAATTAGTACTACCACCATATCATTGAAATATGTACTTCCTCAGTTTCCTAATTATGATCATTGTTTTATGATATTGTATATTTATGTATTTGACTTGTCTATTTTTGCTAAATATATAAATTATGAACGGTGCTTATCATTCAGTTTTAAAATTTATTTATTATGACATTTTAAATCCGGTTCCTCTCATTGAGGCATGCTTGATGTGTATTTTGGCACTGCTTCTTGCATTTAATTTGTGCAATAAGATGTATAGGCATGCATTCTCATTGTCTGATGAAGGAGTTGTACTCTGAAACACTTTGGTCAGATATTCAATAAAAAGCATCACCATATTTGCTTCAGAAAGCAATGCCATTTGGTAATTCCATTTTTTGCTTCTCCATGTTCTCCATTAGCTTGGTGCACGCTGGCCCAGAAAGCTTTGGAATCCAAAACTCATTGGGCCTGCTCATCTTGAAAGGATTACTCCTCCAGCATCATAGTAATGCATTAAAACTTCCAAACTTTAATTAAACATGATTTTTTAAAAAAACAGGCCACATCATCTGACGCATTTCGAACAACTGTTCTCACTTGTAGACTGATGGTAGAAAAACAAAGGCTAACATTTAAAAGCACTGGGCGGCCAATGACCCTAGAACTACAAATTCATTTATTGCTGGACAAATGATCCCAAGATTGACAGGACTGAGTAACTTTCAGTGAAACCTGAATCAGGACTAAACCAAGCTAAATACAAATAACAATAATTGTACTGCTGAAATACAATGAAAAAGGACATCTTCAAATACAAGAAGATAGGCATACAAAGGGCGACATGTATGTACGAGGCTGCGCCAGTATTCTAGTGTCCTTTCAGCCCAAAAAATGGCAGAGCCCTGTTCTCTAGTTGAGAGCAGGAGCACTCCAAAAGTAGGCGCATTTTGTGGTGCCCGCGGCACTTTGTAATGCGCCCAAGATGTAGGGGCGTTCTAGAGGAGTCGCACCACAATCGTATGATTCTACACATTTATGACTGGAGGACTACACAGTGACTGGAGGACGGCAAAAGTAGACGCATTACTGCTGGAACAGGCAGACCAAGTTAGAAGTTGGGTAATACCTGTACACACAAAATATAATATATATATATATATATATATATATATATATATATATATATATATATATATATATATATACACACACTTGAAACCAGAAGTTTACATACACTATATAAAAGACACATATGCATGTTTTTCTCACTAACTGAAAATGAAATCAGAATAAACCATACCTGTTTTAGGCCAATTAGGAGCAAAAATTATTTGTATTTGCCAAATACCAGAATAATGAGAGAGAGATAATTTTTAAGTCATATTATTATTTTCCGCAAAGTCAAAAATTTGCATACATTTCATTAGTATTTGGTAGCATTGCCCTTAAACCATATGAATTGGGTCAAACATTTTGGATATCCTTCCACAAGCTTCTCACAATAGCTGATAGGAATTTTGGCCCATTCCCCCTGACAGAACTGGTGTAACTGAGCCATGTTTATAGGTCATCTTGCTCACACCTGCCATTTCAGCTTTGCCCATAAATGTTCAATAGGATTAAGATTAGGGATTTATGATGGCCACTCCAAAACATTGACTTGGTAAAGTAATTCATAGGATAAATTATCAGTACAGATGTGAAACTTCCCTCATCATACCTCCACATGTAGTCTTAAAAACTAAAACAAAGTGGAAGATTTGGGAGGAATCTCCTTTCTTTGAATAATTTATTTTCTCTACTAAAACAGGCTTAGCAATTGGGTTAAACTTGATCCTGATAAACATAAAATTCGTCTCTTGGAACCCGTATTGATCCTAATATCTATGCATTCTTGTGTATGTATCTGACGTTATCTCTCGACCCCACAACAGGCACTAGCCTAAAGATATCATCTCTTATGGTTCTCTGTCAAGATAGAAAATATGAGTAGCATTTTTTATGTTTTGTTATGTATTGTTATTTGATGTTCTTACATGCGAATTCACATTTCAGAACTTTGTAATGCCTAAGTGTGAAAATTTAATAACATTTTATGATTAAAAAAAAACATTGACTTGGTAATCCCTGAGCCACTTTGTAACCAGTTTGGCAGTATGCTTCGGCTCATTCTCCAATTGGAAGACCCATTTCTGCCCAAGCTTTAACTCCCTGGTTGATCTCTTGAGATGTTGCTTCAGTATTGCCACATAATCTGCTTCCCTCATGATGTCATCTATTGTGAAGTGCACCAGTCCGTCCTGCAGCAAAACAACCCCACAGCATGATACTGCCATCTCCGTGTTTCACATTTGGGATGATGTTCTTAGGCTTCTAAGCTTCTACCTTTTTCCTCCAAACATAATGATGGTCATTATGGCCAAACAGTTTCTTCAGACTACAGGATATGTCTCCAAAAATGTAAGTCTATGTTCCTGTGTGCATTTGCAAACATTAATCTGGCTTTTATATGTGTCTTTTGGAGTAATGGATACTTCCTGGCAGATTGACCTTTCAGTCCATGCTGATACAGTACTCGTTTAACTGTGGATAATGATGCAATCTTACTAGCTTCCACCAGCATCTTTTGCTTTTATTCTCGGGTTGATATGCACATGTCGGACCAAAGCACGTTCATCTCTGAGACACAGAACCTGTCTCCTTTCTGAGCGGTATGATGGCTGGACATTCCTATCTTGTTTGTACTTGCGTATAATTGTTTGTACAGATGAACGAGGCTCCTTCAGGTATCTGGAAATTGCACCCAAGGATGATCCAGACTTGTGCAAGTCCACAATTCTCTACTTGATAACTTGGCTGATTTCTTTATACTTTGTCATGATGTTACACACAGAAGCAGTGTGTTTCTGGTGTGCTTTAAAAAATACATCCATAGGTGTGTTACTAATTAACTCAGATGTTGCCAATAAACTAGTAACTTCCAAAGACATGACATCATCATGTGGGCTGTTCTAAACTGTTTGAAGGCATAGTAATCCTAATGTATGTAAACTTTGACTTTTCAGAAAGTAATGAAAGTGCCTTAAAAATCCTCTCTCTCATTATTCTGGCATTTGGCAAATATAAATAATTTTGGCTATCCTAATTGACCTAAAATGGTTAAGATTTATTCTGATTTCATGTCAGATATTGAGAAAAACTTGCATATGTGTCTTTATATATATATATATATAGTGTATGTAAATCCTGGTTTCAACCATATATATATATATATTTAAAATATATTATATATTTATATATATATATTCTATATATATATATATTTTTATACACATGTATACACTAAGAAATGGCAAAACTATAATTTCTGACTTCCATATCTGACACTTTGAAAATAATGTCATCTTTTTCCCTAGCATACTCCACAGGACAGTAAAATGCACTACAGTGTTGTTTTTTTCTTTGGGATCCCATGCTATTTTTAAATTGATCTTTAACTGACTTCTGTATGTTTGACTGGTCTTGAAGATATATATGTACACCCAAACGTGTATTCATGTATCTATACATGTGTGCAAGTATATATATATATTTTTTTTCATGTACATAAATATATGTAATATACATAGATATATTTATAGAGATAAATATGGATTCTATATTACACACATACAATATACATAACAGTATATTAATACTTAATACTTTTAATACCTATGACGTGCGTATATATATATATATATATATATATATTTTTTTTTTTTTTTTTTTTTTTTTTTTTTTAATTATATATAATGTGTACATGCATAATATGATAGGGGAGAAAGGGAATTTGCATTATATCCTGACTGCTAGTGTAATAATCCAAGCCTATTTACTTCGTCCCTCTCCAGAACAACTGATGTTATCACAGTCTGATTTAATTTCAAAGACGGATTGTGATTTGGCAGGGAGGGGGAAAAATAGCTAATCAGAAGTAACCATCTGCTCAGTTGCCATGGGAATATTACTCCCAAATAAATGTGCTTCTTAGCCAAAATCAGAGATAACGGCGGCATAAAGAGAAGGAGGAGCATTGATAATAGAGGAAAAAGGAATACTCTAAGGGGCAGAGGAAGTAGAAGAGAACAGTACTTTTGGGAAGAGATGTGGATTGGGACCATGCGAGTCATGCAGATATGAGATGAGGCTTTGTCGAAAAGGAAAATAACACTGGAAGCTGAATTTGTATCAAAAGAATAGTGTCAGAGGCCAGGATTCCAGTGAGACAAGTACAAAAAGCAGTCCTTTTTAAGTCACCCTAAAGCCTTAAGTATTTACTTAGCGCTGAGCCTTCATCTCTGACTTGATGCCACTTATGAGTTCCAGGTTAAGAAGCTGTGAGGTCTATTTACAGCATTTCCATCAATTTGGACTTTATTGTATTAGCACTCACACAACTTGTATATACATTCAAGAGGTTTAAAGGGAACATATTTAACCTATAATGCTGTGTAAATAAACACATAGGGTGAAATGTACTGTATGTATGGCGCCGCACCAGTATTCTGGTGTCCTTTCAGCCCAAAAACTGCCACAGCCCTGTGAACTCAATGTATGAGCAGGCGCATTATGCGGCGTCCGTGACACTTTGCAATGCGCCCAAGATGTGGGGGCTTTCTGGGGGCATGTCGCACCACAAGCATATGATTCTACACATTTATGGCTGGAGGACGGCAAAACTAGGCGCATTACTCTTCGAACAGGCAGACCGAGTTAAAAGTGGTTTACCTGAGCCTGAGTTGTCATAGTGGAACTAGAAAGCGCCAAATCTATGACCCGCAGTAGAACAGTTTCATACATTCTGGCACATTCTACACTGCTTTAAAGCTAGTTAGAACTGCCTCAATGCGCCTAGATAATACATGTTGCCTATAGGATGATATATCAGAAAAGAGGCACCGCCATGCCAGTTTTAAGGCGCATTAAATGAGTGCTCCCAAATGTATGAACCTGGCATAAGTGGATTCAGAAATCTGGTGTGTGGTATGTCTTGCATAGCATAGCATATCTTAGGCGCATAATTTAGGCTCATTCACATGTGTTGTGCCTGGCACAAACTATGCCGAGTTTTGGTGTACGACTGTTCATACATATATAGAATAGGGCTACGACCGTTTTTTGGTGCAACGTGCCAAAAAAATGGTGCGGCCCAAACTCTG
>JAODAL010073965.1:0-14551 GCA_025379985.1 Phyllomedusa bahiana
TTTGTTTTTGCAGTACCTGTGTTACTATGTACCAAAAATATAACTACTAAAATTTCTGTCCTATGTACAAGAAAAAAACTAAATAATATTGCCCCTTTTTTAATAATTTTAATACCCATAATACTGCCCCCCAAGTACAAGAATATAACTACTATTAAAACTGCCCCATTGTACAAAAATATTTAAATACTATAATACGGCGGTTTTGGGGCGGGGGTGGGGGTGTTAAACGGTGCAGGTGGCCGGCGGTTTTAGCGATTTTAGGTGGCGGCGGGCGTAGCGGCAAAATGGCGGGGAAGGTGGGGAGCGGTGGGAAAAGCCGGTGGTGGCGGGGGGCCCGGGGTAGGTTTGGGGGGCCCGGGGGGTAGCGGCGGGGGGGCGGGGTAAGTAGCCCGGCCGGGGGGGCGGTTTGGGAGGTGGTGGCCGGGGGGGCGGGGGTGGTTGGGCCGGGGGGGGTTCGGTGTAGGTGGGGGGGCGGGGGTTACTGTTTTGGGGGCGGGGGGCGGGGGTGGTGGCGGGGTAGGGGGCGGGGGTGGTAGCCGGTTATTGGGGGCGGCGGGGGGGTAGCGATGTAGGGGGCGGCGGGTTTGGGGAAGGGGGGCCGGGGCGGCAGTGTGGGGAGCGGTTTTAGGTTTGGCGGCGGGGGTAGCGGCGGTGGTGGCGGTGGTGGCGTAAGTGGTGGCGGTGGTAGTGGCAGCGGCTGTGTAGGTGGCGGCGGTGGGAAAACCCGGGGGGTTTGGGGGCGGGGGGTGGAAGGGGGCGGGGGGGTGGGGGGGGCGGGGGGTGGTTAAACGGTGGTGGGGGTGGGGCCTGGAGTGGGGACCGGTGGTGGGGTGTCGGTGGGGGTTTTAGGTGGGGGGCCCGGGGGTAGCCCGGCGGGGGGTTGGTTTGCGGGGCCCGGGGGGGGGGCGGCGGTGTGTGCGGCGGTGGGGGGCGGTTTTAGGTGGCCCGGGGTGGTATGGTTTTAGGTGGCGGCGGTGGTAGCGGGGGTGGCGGTGTAGGGGGTTTGGGGTAAGTTGGTGGCGTTTGGTTAGGCGGTGTTTGGTTTGGGGGCGGTGGTAGCGGTGTAGGTGGCGGCGGTGGCGGCGGTGGCGGCGGTGTAGGTGGGGGGGGGGCCGGGGCGGGGGGAGCGGGGGGGGGGTGGTGGCGGTTGCGGTGTAGGTGGCGGCGGTGGTAGCGGCGGTGGTGGCGGTGTAGGTGGCGGCGGTGGTAGCGGCGGTGGTGGCGGTGTAGGTGGCGGCGGTGGTAGCGGTGTAGGTGGCGGCCGTGGTAGCGGCGGTGGTGGCGGTGGCGGTGTAGGTTTGGGGGAGGGTGGTGGTAGCGGCGGTGGTGGCGGGGGTTTGGGGGGTTTGGTTTCGGCCGGGGGGGTAAACAGTGTAGGGTGGCGGTGAGGTGGCGGCGGGGGGGGGCGGCGGTGGTGGGGGTTTTTAGG
This sequence comes from Phyllomedusa bahiana, assembly GCA_025379985.1. NCBI lineage: Eukaryota > Metazoa > Chordata > Amphibia > Anura > Hylidae > Phyllomedusa > Phyllomedusa bahiana. Next base: position 1,433 of record JAODAL010073965.1, read on the forward strand.
TGGGGGGCGGTAGTAGCCGGCCCGGGGGCCCGCGGGGGGGCGGTGGTGGGGTGCTGTTAAGGGGGTGCGGGGGGGGAGCGGCGGGGGGGTGGGGTGGCGGTGTAGGTGGGTGGCGGTGGGACGGGCGGGGGGTTGCGGGTTTTAGGTTTGGCCCGGGGGGTTTTGGGGGTTTTTAGGGGGCGGCGGGGTGGTTGTGGCGGTGGTGGCGGTGGCGGTGTAGGTGGCGGCGGTGGGGTGGGCGGGGGGGGTGTAGGGGGGGCGACCGTGGGAGCGGGAGGGGGTGGCGGTGAAAAATGGGGGCCCCCGGGTTGGTTTGCGGGGAGTGGCGGCGGGGGCCGGGGTGGAGCTGTTTAGGGGGGGCGGCGGGGGGGGGTAGCGGCGGTGGTTTGGGGGGTGGCGATGTTGGGGGTGGCGGGTGGTAGCGGGCCCGTTTTGGGGGGGGGGTGGCGGTGTAGGGGGCGGCGGTGGGGGAGGGTGTAATGGCGGCGGTAGTACCGGGCGGGTTTTGGTAGCGGCGGTGTAGGTGGTGGCGGGGTAAAGGGGGGGCAGGGGGGGCGGTGGCGGTGTAGGTGGCGGCGGTGGTGGCAGTGGCGGTGTAGGTGGTGGCGGTGGTTTGCCTGCGGGGTTAGGTTAGCGGTTTGTAGGAGGGTGGGGGTGTGGTGGGGGGGGGGGGGGTGGAGGGTGTAGGTGGCGGCGGTGGTAGCGGCGGGGGGCGGGGGGGTGTGCGGCGGTGTAGGTGGGGGGGGGGGTGGTGTGGGGGGTGGGGCGGGTAGGGGGGGTAGGTTAGGTGGCGGCGGGGGGGTTTGGGCGGTGTAGGTCGGTTGGGGGTTTTAGGTGGCGGTTTAGGGCGGGAAAATGGGGGGGTTTGCGGGCCGTGGTTGGCGGTCTGAGGGGGCCCGGCGGGGGTTGTTGGGGGGGGAGGGTGGCGGGGGTGGTAGGGCGGGGTCGGGGGAGTGTAGGTGGCGGCGGTGGTAGCGGTGTAGGTGGCGGCGGTGGCGGCGGTGGCGGTGTAGGTGGCGGCGGTGGTAGCGGCGGTGGTGGCGGTGGCGGTGTAGGTGGCGGCGGTGGTAGCGGCAGCGGCTCCTCTCGATCGGACGATGATTTACTCGCCGCTTAAATCAATAAGAGACTCTTGGACTGGAATGAATCTCCACAGGACAGGTCTGATCTCCGGAGACGTCCATCATGTTCCAGGGACCTGACTGTGGTTGTATCTGTCTGGGTCCTGACACAATGTAATTATATATGTGTCACTTTTCTATCACATATCACAAAGGCAGTGGGGCAGCAGCTATGGGCGCACATGGATAAGGGGCCCCAGGTCAAGTGTCCCCCTATACACAGTGCCAGAAAGAGAGTGCCCCCATTTACAATGTCAGAGTCCCCCTATACACAGTGCCAGGAAGAGAGTGCACCCATTTACATTTTCAGAGTCCTCCTATACACACTGCCAGGAAGAGAGTGCCCCCATTTACAATGTCAGAGTCTCCCTATACACAGTGCCAGGAAGAGAGTGCCCCCATTTACAGTGTCAGAGTCCCCCTATACACAGTGCCAGGAAGAGAGTGCCCCCATTTACAATGTCAGAGTCCCCCTATAAACAGTGCCAGACGGAGAATGCCCAATTAACAGTACCAGACAACCCCTATGAACAGTGACAGCCAGAGACTGCCCCCATTAACAGTACTAGAGAACCCCTATGAACAGTGGCAACCACAGAGTACCCCAGTAACTGTACTAGAGAAACCCTATAAACAGTGCCCATCAGAGAGTTCCCCATTAGGAGTAGCAGAGTATCCCTATAAACAGTGCCAGCCAGAGAGTGCCCCTCAAATTAGTGCTAGCCACAGTGTGCCCACATAACTGATTTTTCTGGGGCCCAAATGGCATATGTTGGCCATGGGCCGTCCAGTCATAGAGGTACCAGTGCCTGATGCACCTCTACCCTCTATAGCTTCAGTATTAGGATCCTTGAAGACACTTGTCCTGCAGGACACACGGAGTGTGCATCACTGGACGGGCTATATTTACCCCGCACTGCCCGGGGCGACCATCACATGACATTACAGGATAATCCGCAGCCGCCATGTTGTATTTTAATGAACAGTGACACGTCCGGACTAATGCGCCGCTCTCACATTGCACAAGCTATTTTAAAATCTGCAGAATGGATTGTGAGTGCAAGGTCACCACAGGACACAGGAGAGTGCACAGCGTACCAGGGGCGGAAATGTCTAGATAGAAGTGTATAGCTGTGTGTGCAGAACATTCCAGTAATCTGGCAACTGCTAATCCAGTCTGAGCTCGGGGTCTGCAAGTAGAGGACGTGGCCTAGATCATAGCTGTGTCTCCATTTATCTATCTATCTCATATCTATCTATCTATCTATCTATCTATCTATCTATCTCATATCTATCTATCTATCTATCTCTCTCATATCTATCTATCTATCTATCTATCTCTCTCTCTCATATCTATCTATCTCCTATCCTCTCCTATCCTCCCCTTTTCTACCATTTTATCTACCCCAATCTATCTACCCCTATCTATCTATCCCAATCTATCTATCTATCTCATACTAATTCTATCTATCATCTATCTCATTCATCTATCTCATATCTATCTCATATCTATTATCTCAATCTATCTTCTCTATCTATCTATCTTTTTCCAAAACTATCTATCTATCTCATATTATTATCTATCTATTTATTAATTATTATTATCTATCTATTCTATCTTCTTTCATATCTATCTCATATTATCTATCTCATATCTATCTACCCATATCTATCATCTTTCTCATATCCATTTTCTATCTATATCTATCTGTTATTATTATATCTATTATTATCTATTTTTCTTTCTCATATCTATTCATCTATATATCTATCTATTCATATCTTTTATATTACTATCCATAGCTCTATCTACTATCTATCTATCTACTCATATCTATCTCATATCTATCTATTTCATATCATCTTCTATCCATATCTTTTAATCATCTTTCTTTCTACTATCTCTATCTCTCCATCTATCTATCTATCATCTATTATCTATTTTCTCATATCTATCTATTATCTTATATTATTATCTATCTTCCCCTATCTATCTATTATTATCTTCTATCTCATTTTATCTATTATCTATCTCATACTATCTATCATCTACATCTATCTATTGTCTCATACCTATTATCCACTATCTATCTATCTATCTATCTACTATATATTATCATCTATCATCATTCATATTATCTATCTATCTTATATCTTCTATTATCTATCATCTTTATCTATAAGTATCTATTAAAATTTATTATTCATATCCATCTATCTCAATCATTATCTATCTATTATCTATTCATATCTATCTATCTCATATTATCTATTTACCCATATCTATCTACTCCTTCCATCTCCTATCTACTTCAACTATCTATTATCTTTTTATCTATCTATATCTATCTATCTATTTTCTATTCATATCTATCATCTTTATCTATCTTTTCTATCTTCTATCTATCTCATATCTACCTTATTATCTCTATCTATCTGTCTATCTATCTATTATCATCTTCACTTCTCATATCTATCTATCTATCTATCTATCTCATATCTCTCCATCTATTATTATTTTCTCTATCATCTATTATCTATCTACTATCTATCTTCTATCTCATATCTATCTATCTATCTATCTCATATCTATTATATTTTCTATCTCATTTTATCTATCATATTATCTATCTATTCTATCTATCTACCCAATTCTCCCATCTATCTATCTATCTATCTTCTTTTCATATCTATTACTTCTTTTTATATCTATCTATTTCAAACTCATTTATTATTCATATCTATCTCATACTATCTATCTATCACTATCATCTTCTATCTCTATTATCTATTCATATACATCATCTATCTGTTATCCCTTCTATCCATCTATTATTATCTATATATCTACTATCTCATATCTATCTATCTATCTATTATCTATCTATACTATCTTTATCTATCTATTACTATCTACTATATCATTTTAAATTTTCATCTATCTATCTATTTTTATTAATATTATCATTAAATATTATCTTTCATTCCTCTATTTTTTTCTATCTATCTATCTTCTATCTTCTCATTCATCTATCTATCTATTATTATGTATCTATCTATCCATATCTTCTACATCTATCTATCTATCTCATATACATCTATCTATCGTTATCCCTATTATCTATCTATTATTATCATTCATATCTATCTATCTTTCATATTATTATATTTATCTATCTATCCTTACTATCTATCTATCTTCTATCTATCTTCTTCTCTTCTTTTCCCTACTATCAAATTTATCCATTTTATATCTATTATTATTTTCTATCTATCTATCTATACTATCTATCCTCATCTATCTCATATCTATCAATCTATCTTCTTCTCATTCTTCATCTATTTATTTTTTAATCCCCCAGATACCAATGGGTTTTGTCAAAAATCAAAAAATTTTTTCCAAAAAACTTATTTTAGAACGTTTCCCTGTTGTGATGCCCCTGTTCTTTTGAAATTTGAAGGTTTTGACATTTTTGACAAAAAAAAAAAAAAAAAAAATTTAAAAAAAATTTTTAAAAAAAATTTGGCGCAATCATTTACAAAAACTCAGCCGCTGGTGGAGAGCAGCATCTGTAGATTTTTTAAAATTTTTTTAAAATTTTGAGCACCGTTTAAATTCCCGGGGACTGAGCATTCGAGGGGGGGTACATAATTTCATGGGCAAACAAGTACAATGGGGATGATCAATGCTAACAACGGTACGGGGAAGAGGACCCCGGCCGAAAGGCTTACAATCTAAGGGGAAGGGGGAAGAGAAAGGGGGTGGGGGGAGACTGTTTGTGGGGTGGAATAGTAGCAATGGGGTTATTGTAGGTTTTAGGCTCCTGAAGAGGTAGGTTTTCAGGTTGCTTTTGAACCCGGTGAAGGTGGAGGAGAGTCTGATATGTTGGGGCAGTGAGTTCCAGAGTGTGGGGGAAGCACGGGAGAAGTCTTGGAGACGGTTGTGTGAGGGGTTGATAAGGGGAGAGCAGAGGAGAAGGTCCTGTGAGGAGCGATGATTGCGAGAGGGGAGATATCTGGAGATTAAGGCAGAGATGTATGGAGGGAAGAGGTTATGGAGAGCCTTGTAGGTCAGGGTTAGTAGCTTAAACTGAATTCATTGGACAATGGGAGCCAATGTAGGGATTGGGAGAGGGGAGAGGCAGAGGAGGAACGAGGAGAGAGGTGAATCAGACGGGTGGCAGAGGTGAGGATGAGGGGAGCGAGAGCGCTAGACGGGAGGCCACAGAGAAGGATGTTGCAGTAGTCCAGGCGGGTGATGACGAGGGCATGTACCAGCATTCTTGTGGCATGAACGTTGAGGTATGGGTGGATGCGAGAGATCTTTTTCAGGTGGAGGCGGCAGCTGAGGTGAGGGTTTGGATGTGTGGTTTGAAGGACAAAGAGGAGTCAAAGCTTATCCCAAGGCAGCGGACTTGTGGGACCGGTGAGAGTGTAGAGCCGTTGATTGTGATTCGGAGATCAGGTGGAGGGATGAAGTGGGATGGAGGAGAAGAAGGAGGATATGGATGATAGTCTGGGATCCGGGAGAGCAGAGAGGTGACATCTGGGCCGGAGATGTAGAGTTGGGTATCATCAGCATACAGGTGGTAATGAAAGCCATGTGAGGCTATGAGCTGACCCAGACCAAGAGTGTAGATAGAGAAGAGTAGTGGGCCCAGGACTGACCCTTGGGGGACACCAACAGAGAGTGGCCGGGGGGAGGAGGTGGAGCGAGAGGCGCTGAATGTCCGATGCCCAGGCTATCATACGCCGCGAGCCCTGAGATATAGCTGCGTCCTCAGAGGTGGGTGTAAGGATTAGTGAATGTGGCCGGGGCTCAGAGCCAAGAACTACAGGAAACAGAGGTAAAAGATCCCCCCGGCCTCTCTCTGTTTTCCTCCTCTTTCTTTCCCTTCTACATCTTTTTGTCTTTTTTCTTCACATTTTTCTCCTTCCTTTTTCTTCTCTTTCATCTTTTTCAACTTGCGTCTCTCCTTTCTCACTTTACATTTCTTTTCTGTTTTAATTTTTTCTCTCATTACTTTCCCTTCCTTCTCTATCTCTCCTTTCAGTTTCCTTCTGTTATTTCTCCTGTTCCTCTGTTCTCACTACTGCTTCTTCATTCCCTTTTGTTTATCCTTTACCTTCCATTCTCTTTTTTCAGTCCCTTTACTTCTTCATTCCCTTCTTCTTCACTCTTCCCTTTATCTTCTATCTTCTTTCTCTCTCTTTCCTTTACCTTTTATTCTCTTCTTTCCGTCTCTGTACTTCCTCTTTCTTCTCTTTTCTTCTTCCCCCTTCTTTCCTTTACCTTCCATTCTCTACTTTCAGTCTCAGTCCTTCATCTTTCTTCCTCTTTCCTTTAGTTTCTGTTCTTTCTTTATTTCTTTCTCTTCCTTTCCTTCTCTTCTTTCTCTCTCTTTCCTTTACCTTCCATTCTCTTCTTACAGTCTCTGTACTTCTTCCTTCCCATCTATTTTTTATTTTAGCCTCTGTTCTCTTCTTTCTCTCTCTCTCCTTTACCTTTTGTTCTCTTCTTTCAACCTTTCTGTCCTTCCTTCTCCTTCCTTACCCTCCTCCTTTCTCTCTCCATTCTTCCCATCTCCAGCCATCTCTTCTGGTCACAGTCAGTCCGTCTTTCCTTGGTATCTTCTTGTCTCTTGACCTCTTTTCCTTACCTCTTTGTCTTGTATTCTCTGGAAACTCTCCACAGAAGAGGCCGGAGTTGTCGTCTTCCTTGTGCATCTGACATTTTGGTGGTGGCATCAGCTCGGAGGGCCCCACCACTGTTCATTGCTGACATGTCTATATAAGTGGCCAGATCATACAGTAGGAGGAGTTCCCCTTTAATTACAATCTGAACTACTTCTCCCAACCGCATCCTATAAAGAAAGCAGCAGGGTGGTCTATCTATCTATCTATCTATCTATCTATCTATCTATCTATCATATATTTTCTATCTATCCATATCTATCTATCCATATCTACTATCTATTCATATTCTATCTATCTATCTATCTATCTATCTCTCTATCTATCTATCTATCTATTATCTATCTATCTATCCTATCTATCTATTACTATCTATCTATCCTATCTATATCCCATATCTATCTATCTATCTATCTATCCCATATCTATCTATCCATATCTAATTTTCTATCTATCTATCTATCTATCTATCCCATAACTATCTATCTATCTCATATCTATCTATCTCCTATCTATCTATCTATCTATCTATCTATCTCATATCTATCTATCTATCTATCCATCTATCTATCTATCTATCGTATCTATCTATCTATCCCAAATTTATCTATATCTATCTTCTATCTCATCTATATCTTCTATCTATCTATTATCTATCTATCCCATATCTATCTCATTTCTATCTATCTATCCCATATCTATCTATCTATCTATCTTCCCAATTATCTATCCCCTATCTATCTATCCCATATCTATCTATTATCTATCCATATCTATCTATCTATCTCATATCTATCTATCTATCTATCCCATATCTATAATCTATCTATCTCATATCTATTATCACTATCTATCTATCTGATATCTATCTATCTATCTATCTATCTATCTATCACATATCTATATATCTATCTATCTATATATCTATCTATCTATCTATCTATCTATCAATGTATCTATTTATCTATATCTATCCTATACCCTATCCCATATCTATCTATCTATCTATCCCATATCTATCTATCTATCTATCTATCTATCTATCTATCCTCTTTCTATCTATCTATCCCATATCTATCTATCTATCTATCTATCTCATATCTATCTATCTATCCCATATCTATCTATCTCATATCTATCTATCTATCTATCTATCCCATATCTATCTATCTATCTATCCCATATCTATCTATCTATCTATCTATCTATCCCATATCTATCTATCTCATATCTATCTATCCCATATCTATCTATCTATCTCATATCTATCTATCCCATATCTATCTATCTATCTATCTCATATCTATCTCATATCTATCTATCTATCTATCTATCTATCTATCTCATATCTATCTATCCCATATCTATCTATCTATCTATCACATATCTATCTATCTATCTATCCTTTATCATCTTTCTATCCATATCTATCTATTATCTATCTCATATCTATCTATCTATCCCATATCTATCTCATATCTATCTATCTCATATCTATCTAATATCTATCTATCTATCTATCTATCCCATATCTATCTATCTATCTATCTATCTATCTCATATCTATCTATCTATCTCATATCTATCTATCTATCTCATATCTATCCCATATCTATCTATCTCATATCTATCCCATATCTATCTATCTATCTATCTATCTATCTATCTATCTCATATCTATCTCATATCTATCCCTGTCAAGTCACTGAAAGATGTAGCAAAGTTGAGTTTGTCATATGTCACAATGTTATGTAACACTTTACATGGGGCTGCAGGTGAACCTACTGCACTCTGCTAAATTTGTCATGAAGCGGCTTCTTTGTGCTCTATGATAACTTGCTCGCTGTTCCTCTGGGATAACTCCCTGGGATAATACATTGGAGCAGGTTTACCTGAGAATGAGATAACGCATTGTGCCATATGTCATACTCTGCTCCCACAGCTGAGCCATGTCAGTTACATGATAGGAATGTTTGATGCAGCAGAGCTAAATTTGTCACGTAGATTTTCCTTTGTGCACTCCCTAGGTTAAGAGTCAGATAGCACAGCGCGTCACATATAATGAGCTCTGCCAGTTGAGTATTCCTTAGCCTATGTCAGTTCCATGATTACCAATTTTGATGAAGCAGAGCTGAATTTGTCATGTAGCTGTTCCTCTGGGCACAGTGATAACTCACTGGTTAAGACTCAGATAGCACGTTGTGTCATTTGCCCTAATCTGCTCCATTAGCTGAGTCATCCTTCACCTATGTCAGTTCAATGACTACCATGTTTGATGTAGCAAAGCTGAATTTGTCATATCTGTGAGATGAATTTGTCATGTAGCTTTCCTTTCTGCACTGTGATAACTCACTAGGTTAGGACTCAGGTAACACATTGTGTCATATGTCACATACTTCAGTAGTTGAGTCCTCTTTCGCCTATGTCAGTTCCATGATCAGCATTTTTGATATAGCAGAGCTGAATTTGTCATGTAGATTTTCATTGTGCACTGTGACATCTTACTGGGTTAGATAACACATTGGGCATTGTATAACTGACTAGGCCCTTTCCTTTGTTGGCCCAGGGAAACCCCTTTTGGTTAGCGGCTAAATTTTCATTAGTGGCTCTAAAATTTGGGCCTTCTGATTTCAATGGAAGGAGGTTTAACTGCAGTTTTATAATGTGGCCCATTGTGCATTGACTACTCACTCTTCCGCTGAGCATTTTCTGCCTTGTTGGGTAATGAAACTATTTTTTGTAGCAGAGCTAAATTTTTCATGCATCTTCTGTGCATGCGACAATCCCTGAGAAAGCCTCAGAGGATACAACTCGCCTCTTGATATACTCAACATACTGGAGCAGGTTATGATCTACTTAAGTCAGTTACAAATTGGGAATTTTAGATGTAGCAGAACTGAATATGTCATGTAGCATTTGTTCTGAGCATGTGATAAGTCACTGAGCTGAGATAATGGAGCAGGTTTACTTGCAGTTCTCTGTAACGCCCTCAGTAGCACATTATACCACACAACATACTCAGATCTGCTATACCTATCAAATATTAAACATGATTAAAATATCTACCCTGAAATCAGCCAAGGTATCAGGAAGAGAATGGTGGACTTGCACAAGTCTGGATCATCCTTGGGGACAATTTCCAGAGACCTGAAGGGGCCTCGTTCATCTGTACAAACAATTATACACAAGTACAGACAAGATGGGAATGTCCGGCCATCATACCGCTCAGGAAGGAGACGGGTTCTATGTCTCAGAGATGAATGTGCTTTGGCCCCACATGTGCATATCTACCCAAGAACAAAAGCAAAAGACCCTTGTTGAATGTGCTGGCGGAAGTGGTAAGATTGTGTCATTACCACAGTGAGAAAGAGTACGTATCAACATGGGCTGAAAGGCCTCTGCCAGGAAGAAGCATTACTCCAAAAGAAACAAGAAAAGCCAGATTCATGTTTGCAAATGCACAGGAACAAAGACCTATATTTTTGGAGACACGTCCTGTGGTCTGACGAAGCTAAAATTGAACTGTTTGGCCATAATGACCATCGTTACGTTCGGAGGAAAACCGGAGAAGCTTGGAAGCCTAAGAACATCATCCCAACTGTGAAACACGGAGGTGGCAGCATCATGTTCTGGGGTTGTTTTGCTGCAGGAGGGACCGGTGCACTTCACAAAATAGATGGCATCGTGAGAAAAAAAAAGTTTAAATGTGGAAATTTCGGGGAAGCAAATCTCAAGACATCAGCCGGGAAGGGGTAAAGTTTGGGCAGAAATGATTTTCCCCCAAATGGCAATGACCCAAGCTACTGCCAAAAATGGTTTACAAAGTGGCTTAAGGAGAAAACCCAAAACCCCTGTTTTGGAGCGGGGTCCAAAGCCCCCGATCTCATCCATTGGAAATGTATGGGCCCAAAACTGAAAAGGCCCGGGGCGGCAAAACGACCCCCAAACTAGCTCAATTACACCGTTCTGTCCCGGAGGAAGGGGGCCCCCAAATTTTACCAAAAAAATTTTGAAAGCTTGGGGAAGGATCCAGAAAGTTTTTAACCCCAAAACCTACAGTTTAAAAAGGGAAAGCCACCCAAAAACCATACATGCCAACTCTCCCCCTTTTTGGGGGGGGGTCCCCCCCTATTTTTGGGGGCCCCCTCCGCCCTCCCGGGGGGTTGGGATTTTCCCGCCGCCTGCAGGCGGGGGGGCCCCTTTTTTTACGGGGGCCCAAGAGTGCGCTGGTGCGCTACTCTTTCGGGCCCCCGGAAACCCCTTCCCAAAAGGGGGTGAAGCGGGAAAAAGCGGGCCGCTCACCCCCCGCGGTTCACTGGGGCGGGGGGGGGGGGGGGGGGGGGGGGGGGGGGGGGGCAGGAGGGGTCGTTTCCCCCCCTTCCCCCCCTCCCTTTTGTACGGGCCCGGGGGCCGGGTTTTTGCGCCTTTAAAAACAGGGCAACGGGCCGGGGGGAAATGACGCGTGGCTGAAAAGGGGGGGGGTGGGCGCCGGCTTCTCTCACTTCCCCCGGGGCCCCTGAAGAGATCGGTCCCCGGGGCGGCCGCGCTTTCGGAGCCGGTGAGGGAAGTGGATTTTTATTATTTGATTTTTATTTGCTTTAGGGGGCTTACCTGGCTAACAGAGTTGGCAACACCTGGAAAACAAAGGGGGAAACTACCTGGCAACAGAGGGGGCACTACCCGGGAAAAACAGGGGGGGCACTACTGGCAAAAAAGGGGGCACTACCTGGTAACAGAGGGGGGGGCACTACCTGGCAACAAGGGGGCCCCTACCTGGCAACAGAGGGGACACCCTACCTGGCAAACAGGGGGGAATCAACCTGGCAACAGGGGGGGGCACAAACCTGGCAAACAGAGGGGCATTTTACCGGGCAAAAAAGGGGGCACTACCTGGCCCAACAGGGGGACATCTACCTGGAAAAGGGAGGGGGCACTATTGGCAAAAAAGGGGGCACTCCCTGGCTAACGGGATGGGGCACTACCTGGCAACAGAGGGGGCACTACCTGGCGAGGGGGAAACTACCTGGCAAAAAGGGGGAGCATTTCCTGGCTAACAGAGGGGGGCACTCCCGGGCTAACGAGGGGGCACTCCCCTGGCAAAAAAAGGGGGAAACAACCTGGCAACAGAGGGGGAAACTCCCGGGGCAACAGGGGGGACATCTACCTGGCAACAGAGGGGGGGCCCCTTTACCTGGGTAAAAAGATGGGGCACAAACCGGGGCAACAGAGGGGAAACTTTCAAACCTGGAAAACAGGGGGGGACATTTACCTGGAAACCCAAATGGGGGCACTACCTGGAAACCAAGGGGGGCCCAACTCCCTGGCTAACGGGGGGCACTCCCCTGGCAAACAGATGGGGTCCCAAACCTTTGGAAACCCCAAGGGGGGGCACCTACCTGGCAGACAAGGGGGGGCACCTACCTGGTAAAAAAGGGGGGCACCTCCTGGCTAACAAAGGGGGGGACCTACCTGGCAAACAAAGGGGGAATTCTACCTGGTAAAAATTTTTTGGGCTCTACCTGGCTACAGGGGGGGCATCTATTTTGGCTACAAGGGGGCATCTCCCCGGCCTGTAAGGGGCACTACCTGGTTTTTTGGGGGGCAAACAAACCCTTTGGCTAAAGGGCATTACCTGGCTTTTTTCCCAAAAACCCGTTATGCAGTTAGGTGGGAGGGGGTGGGGTTTTTTTTAAAGGGGGGCTTTGGCATACCGAAAAGATGGGCGTGTCCATGCAAATTTTTTTGGCCGAAAAAATAAAATTCCCTGTTTTTTCATTTTCGAAAGTTGGCAACTATGCCAAAAAACTAAAGGGAAAAAGGGGGAAAAATTTTTGGGCTTTTGGGGAAAAAATAAAAAAAAAGGCCCTTTAAAAAAAATTTTCCCTCTCATTATTCTGCATTTGGGAAATAGAAAAAAAAATTTTGGTTTTAAAGAAACCCAAAATGGGGGAAGGGGTTTAAATTTTGATTTTTTATGTCAAGGGCTGAGAAAAAAATGCAGAGGGGGGTTTTTATAGGGGGAGGGAGAAAACCCGCAGATGGGGCTTTATATGAGGGAGGGAGAAACCTGAAGGGTGGGGCTTTAAAATAGAGGGAGGAAGAAAACCCGCAAATTTGGGGGTTTATATGGAGGGAGGGAAATCCTGCAGATGGGGCTTTATATAAGGGGGGAGAAACCTGCAGAGGGGCTTTATATAAAGGGGGAGAGAAACCTGCAGATGGGGCTTTTTATAGAGGGGGGGGGAAAAAACCCGCAGATGGGGGTTTTATATAGAGGGGAGGGAAACCTGCAATGGGGGTTTTA
>JAODAL010073966.1:0-14551 GCA_025379985.1 Phyllomedusa bahiana
ATGGCCAAAAATTTTTTGGCCCTCGTTAAAAAAAAAGAAAGAAGAAAGGGATCAGGAGCCCAGCAAGGAAACAGAGACAGATTTTATGGTCCTGTCACAAGAGTAGGAATGTGAACCAATATGTGGCATTGTTTTCATTAACCCATCAAGGGACTTCGTGATCAGCATGAAGATCATACAATTTTCATTTAATCTATGAAGAAAGAGAACACTGAGAATATTTCACATATATTACATTACTAAATACTAAAACAATGCAATGTACATAAGTCCAAACATACGCTAACTCTTTGTTTAGCAGGTCTGAGGCCGGTGATCTCAATGGAGGACCAAGTGGGAACAAATTAGACCCGGTTTTCCAAGGTAATTTTTAGTAATGGAGGAAACGATCCCCACCTGAAGGTGAAATTTAATCTTTCTTTAAAAAATTTTGGGTCAGGAATTCAAGTTGCCCAGAACCTGAGGGGCAAAAACCCCCCAAAAGGCTCAAGGGTTACAGAAAATTTTCAGAGAACTTTTGCTATAAAACAGCCTTCTTCCAACTTCTCCCGGCCAGGTTATTTGATTGGGGCATTTTCTCACCCTTTTAAAACACAAATAGTGAAAAATCTGTCAATCAAGCCAAGTCAGATAGGGAGAAGCCAACTGCCCACATGACTCTTCTCATTCTAGACTCATTATTAAGCTTTGTTTTCTGCAGCCTTAAAGGGGTTGTCTCATTACATCGATTCATCTTACCTCAGTCCTGTTTTCACAGTTTTATTTTTGTATTCATGGGCATGTTTACTGTTAAAAACTACTGGTCTGTAGGGGATTGCCTGGGGACACCAGGTCTGTAGTATAGCGACCACACTAGCAGCCTTTCAAGGAGATTAAACACCCCAAGCTATACGCCTGAGGACTGAGCACCCATACAAGGGGGGAACTGGGAAAATTGGTAGGACACTGTTAATGTGCACATATTGCAAAGTGACTAGTTTTCGCAAGATGTTTAACATAAAAAACAATCCTTGTAGTGAGAAAATCCATTTAACTATTTTTAACAAAGTAGCCTGTTGGGTATTTATAATGCCTGCCGTTCAGACAGTATAAATCTCTGGCCAGATTCCATTTAAAGTAAAAATTGATAACATCCCAATCTCCACTTGCTGGACTGCATTTCTACTGACTCTGGAATGTCTATTTCCGAAATTCTTTTCCCCTATTATTTAACATCATGATAAAAATAAATTAATGCAAAGATTTAAAACTACTGAAACAACTTTTTCTTAGGAAGGCGAAATAACTCTAATTATTTAACAACTGCATTTATATATAAAGTCAAAAATAATTTAAAAATATCACAGCCCATAATAACCATTTAGATCCCTTCTTTAATTTACAAGCTTGGTCTGCAAAACAGGAATCTGGTTGTCAAAGGAAACACATGAGGGCCTGTGTATCTCCAGCGGGCTCGGACTGGCCCACAGGGGAATAGCGGAAATCCACGATGGGCCCCTAAGCATGGTAGACTTGGAGTTGTTTTTTAACTGCATATATATCTTCAGATGAGGCAAAGCATAGAAAGATATTTAAAAAGCAAGAGGCAGAGTATAGGAGGAATGTATAGTCATTCACAGTAGCTGTAGGGTGGGTCCCTAAAATAAACTTCACCGGTGGGCTCATAAACAGCTCAACTGGTGGGCCCCTAGAATCAACTCCACCTTTGGCCCTAGGAACCCCAGTCTGACACTGATCTCCAGTATCATGAGATATAATGCTGTAAACTATCTGTGACAAAATACTTGACTTAATGCAACCACATAATTGAAACATTTTACATATTTTCATTAGTTGAATTAAATACAAGATTAATGTAGTATCTACTGAATCAGGCCTCAAAAGTGTTTTCTCAAAAGGAAGTGTTAATGTCCCATATGCAGTTACGACAGTTTGTTTGGCTCAAAAGACGCCAAAAAGATGGTGCAACCCGTTTGTGCATGTCGCCCTTCTAAAGCTGCGCCAATTCATCTATCAGCATGAGCCTGTGATAAATCTGATGCATTTTCAGACTGTCTGTTTACGTTTACACCGTCCATTTTTTAGACGGCAATAGTACATGAGGGCCAAAGTCTATTCCAAAAATAAGTGCAAGACTCATGGTGTATAGAAATGTATTATTATTAGGGTCTTCTAGAGGGGTGGTCTTCTTAAAGAATAGGTCAATACACGTATATAGTATATATGGTCATTTTAAATCTGTCAGACAAAAATCTGGTTTACATCCGGTGATCTTTTGGCAAGTCTTTCTTTTAGTTTACATTCTTCAGGTACATTTGGATAAACTACTACCTGTCTTCACAGTATCATAATCAGATAGAACAGATAGGTTGACAGGGTATGATTTAAAAATCATGCATCACTCTAGTTATGTTTATTTAATTTAAGTGCTTTTTGGTGTTCTTTTCTAAGCTGCAGGTCCACCTTTGAATAGTATTTTCTACACCTTTTATATATATATATATATATATATATATATATATATATATATATATATATATATATATATAATGTATAAAAGGTGAAAAGGGACCTGTCAGACAGATAATTAAATCCATCAAAGGGCCACATAAAATAATGACAAATGATGTTTTATGTGAATATGCAATAGTTAAAGAGAACTTGTACCTAACCTTTGGAGCTTAATTTTAGGGCTGTGAGACAAGAGTCCAATGAATTGATGAGATGCGGATTCATCCTTTTTTCAAGCATAACAGGAATATGTTTTCTCACCACAATGATTAGTTGTTAACATGTAGGGAAAGGTAAATGATAACTATTACAAAATACATTGCTGTTTTGATTTTGCTTTGTTCAGGAGATCAAGAACATTTTATCTACTGCTAGTGTAACAAAGTTGCTCTTGGTTACTGAACACCTCTCCTTCATCTGACCATGGTGAGTTACTCCCTGCTAAGTCTTATCTTTAGCCAGACTTGGACTGGCCCAAAGAGGGATAGGGGAAACAGCATGGCAGACCTGGAGTTGTTTTTTAAATGCATTAACTCAGAATAGGCAGAAAAGCAGAGAAAGAGAGGCAAAAAGCAAGAGGCAGAGTATAAGAGGCATATACAGTCATTTACAGTAGCTACAAGGTGGGCCCCTAAAATAAACTCCACCGTTAGGCCGCGAAACAGTTCAGTTGATGAGACCCTAGAGTCAACTCCACCTGTGGGCCCAGAAACAGCTCAACTCTTGGGTCCCTAGAGTCAACTCCACCTGTGGGCCCAGAAACAGCTCAACTGGTGGGCCCCTAGAGTCAACTCCACCTGTGGGCCCTAGGCACCCCAGTCTGACACTGTCTTTAGAACATGAGCTTTTTTACCTAAGCGAATGATAAGTTTTAACCTTTAGAGCTCTGTAGCTTTGTGCACGACAGATTATAAACCTTATTTACTCATTTCACTGTTACAGGAATAGCTAAGCTTGTATGCCAATCACTGTTGTGAAGCCACCCACAGCCTCACCAGGAATGGTGAGCCTGAAGCTGTATGTGGCTCTGTGAAACATCAAATTGAGACAACTCTTTTAAGTAACTTTGCATAACTTTTATTGGAAAGCTCATGATGTGTAGCCTATATTATAGTCCAGAGCTGCATTCACTAGTCCTACCAGCTTTAGAGCTGAACTCTTGTATCATTTATCCAGTGTAAATATATTCCACAGCGCTGTACCGAGAGTGTCATTCTTTGCATTGGGCACTGTCCCCATTGGGGTTCAGTTTAAATTCCAAATTATTTGGAATATTTTTTTCTTTTTTTGGGGTGTGGGGAAAACTAGAGTACCCAGAGAAAACCCACACCAACACAGGGAGAACATACAAACTTCTTGCAGATGTTATCCTTGGTGGGATTTGAATCCAATACCCCAGAGCTGCAAGGCAACAGAGCTAACCACTGGGCTACTGCGCTGCTTGGGTTTATTACTAGCTTACTATTTTACTATATTCTGGAAAATGAACAGTAGTTATTACAACAGGTGCTGTTGCAAGATTGGCAGCAATCTGGTTTAGAAGAAACTATATGCCTTTGCATTGTATCTTAGCTAAGCTATCAACAAGTTTGCCTACTGTTTCAGCAACGGCAACCAGTAAAGTTAAGAAGGCAGCTCTGGGCTATCAACAGGCATTACCTGAATGCATGGATCTGTGAAGATAAATGAAGCAATTTGTTAACTGACATACTTGACTTTTTATGTAGATTGAGTTCAAGCTTTATAGAAATCTATTCAAAGTGTCTATCAAAGACCAGACAATGAGAGGAAACATCCTATATCCCTACGTCAAGATGCCTGAATAGGTAGTGTACTTTGCACATTCTGCTCATATTTCTATGAAGAGCATTTGTAAGTCACCTATGTGGTCTGGAAATAGTATGTAATGTCTTCTGTTGCACATAGAAAACTGACTTGAATGCACATACCCAGAAGAGATTTATAGGGCAGAATTAGAATGCACATTCTTGATGTTATTCCCATGACAGCTCATTTTAACCTTTTGTCCTCCACTAAACAACCTCTTAAAATAATGGCATAATACAATAAGAGGAGGAATACATAGGCCTGCCCTAATGCCATGCAACTTTCCACTTATGTTAATAACTGAAATGATAAAAATGCATTGAGATATCACTTGAATGGGGTTGAGCAGCAAAACGGGACAAAACTCACATGGACTTATTGTTGGGCTTCTCTGATCAACATCACATAGGCTGTTATGCTTGGTGGGGTGCCTCACCCTCTTCATTCTGCTGGTCGGCAGGGGTTCTGGGCTTTGGACTCCCACAGGAAAAAAATTATTGGTCTATCCTAAAGCCATATATGTTTTATTCATGGAAAAGCCCTTTAGCACAGTATACACTGAGATACACACATGGACAAAATTGTTGATACCCATCTGGTAAAGTAAGAAAAACCTACAATGGTCACTGAAATAACTTGAAACTGACAAAAGTAATAATAAATCAGTACCATGAGATATAATGCTGTAAACTATCTGTGACAAAATACTTGACTTGTCAATGCGAAAACCACATAATTGCAATATTTTACATAGACTCATAGTTTGTAAGGCTAAAAAAAGACAAGTCGTCCATCTAGTTCAGCCTGTTGTAAACATAGTTTCATTAGTTGAATTAAATACAAGATTAATGTAGTATCTAATGAATCAGGCCTCAAGAGTGTTTTCTAAAAAGGAAGTGTTAATGTCCTATATGGGGTTACGACAGTTTGTTTGGCTCAAAGCACGCCAAAAAGATGGCGCAACCCGTTTATATATGTCGCCCTTCTAAAGCTGTGCCAATTCATCTATCAGTATGAGCCAGGGGTGTAGCTATAGGGGGTGCAGAGGTAGCAGTCGCTACCAGGCCCTGCAGCCTGAGCGGGCCCAAAAGCCCTTCTGGCACTTAAGGAGACACCAGCATTTTAAGTGGCACATGGTAGCTGGGGGGCCTATTTCAGTTTTTGCACTAGGGCCCAAGAGCTTCCAGTTACGCCCTTGGTATGAGCCTGTGATAAATCATGCATTTTCAGACTGCCTGTTTTAAGTTTACGCCGTCCAACTTTTAGACGGCAATACATCATGCATTTATATAATCTATAACAGTGGGAATGATGGGAGCTGTAGTTTCCCAAGAGCTGGAGGGCCGCAGTGGTAGGATGCCTGCCTTAACGTACTATGTTGGTGTGCAACCTTTTAAGGCAATCACTGCAAACAATGTCTGAAACTCTCAATGTACACTGGTATGTTGTACCACTCCTTGTGAGCAAACTGTTCCAGCTGTCTCAGGTGTGAAGGTGCTTTCTCCAGACTGCAGGTTTCAGCTCCTTCCACACATATTCAATAGGATTTAGATCAGGGCTCATAGAAGCCTCTTTAGAATAGTCCAATGCTTTGATCTTAGACGTCCTTGGATGTTCTTAGCTGTGTGTTTTGGATCATTATCCTGTTGCAGGGCCCATGAAACGCGACCGAGAACAAAGTTTTGTGACACTGGGCAACACATTTTATTTCAGAATACCTTGATGGTCTTGAGATATCATTGTAGCCTGCACAGACAATGTCTGAATTTCAAACACGATCCAATACCAGCAGCACAATACTAGCACTAAAAAACTATCAAAAAGGACATAGGAATTTTTAGAAAAGAATTTCTGCTACTTAGAATATATGGTTCTCAGTTCACATTTTTGATCAAAACTAATGAACAACACCCGGCAATCAACAAGGCGACCTGAATACAGTTGGGAACCAACTCTACTGCTATATCTCTTGGTGCCTATTCAGACCTCCACATTTCAGGGAGAGAAGATTCCAGCTACAAGCTTCTCGGCATTGATTTAAAAACCTGTGCAGGTGGGTGGAGTGCAAAAGCCAAAGAGGGGGCAGCCACTCCCCCATACAAACAGTCTCTAAAACAATATTTGGTCTGCACATCCCAAACAAATTTTGTCAAAAACTGAGCATAGCTGCACATAGGTGTGGCAGTAACATACAAACACAATCCAATATCAGCAACACATTACTAGCACTAAAAAAAACTATCAAAGAGAACATAGGAATTTTTGGAAAAGCATTTCTGCTACTTAGAATACATGAAACATTTTTGAGATTCTTAGTTCACATTTTTGATCAAAACTGTTTAAGCCCCCTGCTATACCACCTGCCACCTGGTGCAGACCAAATATTGTTTTTCTAGACTGTATGTAGAAGTGGCTTCCCCCAATTTGGCTTTTTCATTCCACCCACCTGCACACGTTTTTTAAATCAATGCAGAGTACCTTGTAGCTGGAATCTACTCTCCCTGAAATGTGGAGGTCTGAATAGGCCCCAAGAGAGGTAACAATAGAGTAGGTTCCCACCTGCATTGATGTTGTCTTATCAATTGACAGTTGGGCTTTTTTTTAATAAAAAATGTGAACTAAGAACCTCAAAAATGTTTTATGTATTCTAAGTAGCATAAATGCTTTTCCAATAAATTCCTATGTTCTTTTTGATAGTTTTTTCTAGTGCTAGTAGTGTGCTGCTGATATTGGATTGTGTTTGCATGTTACTGCCACACCTGTGTGCACCTATGCTCATTCTTTTAAAAAAAAAATTTTTGAATGTGCAGACCAAATATTGTTTTCTACTTTTGTCAGTTTGAAGTTATTTTAGTGACCATTATGAGGGTTTTTTTAACGGAAGGGTACCAACAATTTTATCCATATGTGTATTAGTATAATTGAAATCATGAGTTAAAGGGGATGTATCGCTTCATCAGTTCGGCTGTTCTCTTGAAGCTTGATTCTCTCAGTTCCTGAAATTCAGGGGCGTTTCTTACCCTCCCAGCTGGGTGTTTCTTAACTGAAGGGGGATGACATCATCTTCCCCCTTCACTGTTCATGCTCGCTCCCAAGTCAGTGTGTTCAACACCCCCCCCATGTCACTGTGTCGTTCCTCTCCTTTTACAGTCTTATTTTGTAAGAGCTGTTTACATACCACAAGCCTGCATTCAGTCTAGACAGCCTTCTATGAACTCAGAGCACTGATCTCTTCTCCTCTCACAGCTGGAGGTTTGTTACAGTTGAATCCAGTCTTCTATGAACTCCTCCAGAGCAACACAGATCTGTCTCTCTTCTATGTCTACACAAGGCACTGAAGCACAATTCTGCAGTTTTCTGATTGTACAAGCAGCCTGCAGTGTCTTTGAGGAGCTTTTGGCTGTGCAGAGTGAAATGTTGCCGGCCCCTTACACGCAGGAGCATTAAGGCACCGAGGCACAATTCTGCTGTTTTCTGATTGTAGAAGCAGTTTCAGTGTCAATGAGGAGCTGCTAGCTGTACAGAGTGAAATTGTTGCCGGACCCTTATTCTGAGTGAGAGAGGCAGGAATGCGCACTCCCGTGAATACGTCTGGGGGCCAAACAGAATGTAAATTAGTAGAGCCGGCAGCCAATGAAATGAAAGGAGGTGGAATCCGACCGGCACTCGGGAACAGTGTTTACACAAAACAAAGATAAGGCAGACTGTGAAAACAAGTGACATCCAATTGAAAACAAATGAGATTCAATTGCAAAGTTGCTTGTTTTCACTGTCCCCTTATTCTGAAGACCATTTAATGAAATGATACCACCCATTTAAGGAACTGCAATGCTGTTCTACAACAACCTTATGGTGGCAGCATGGTGGCAGCACACAGGGCCGTTCCTAGGGGCGCCGAGGCTCCGCTAACCTGAGGGTGGCGCCGCCTGCCTCACCTGCCCGGAGGATCGCCCCTGACTCTGCGCGGCTGTTTTATAACAGTCGCGCAGAGCCAGCAGCTGCCGGTACAGGGAGGAGGCGGTACGGATCGTTCCCATCCTGCCTCCTCCCCTGTATGTATCGGCGCTCATTGAGCTTTCACCGCGCCTCCTGCGATGCTGGGTCTCCTTGGCTGGCAGCTCTGCCGCCGAGGAGATCCCTGGGAGCTGCGTGCAGCGCAAGCAGTGTGATGACGTCACGCTGCTTACAACGCTCAGCAGTTCCCACCGCTCAGCAGCTCTGGACCGGGATGCGCGGACCCAGGTGAGTACTTTTTTTGTTATTTTATAATTACTTACAGGGGGGCATCTACTGGCTACAGGGGGTATCACTGGCTACAAGGGGGGCATCACTGACTACAAGGGTGGCATCACTGGCTACAGGGGGGGCATCACTGGCTACACGGGGCATCACTGCCTACAGGGGACATCACTGGCTACAGGGGGGGCATCACTGGCTACAGGGGGGGCATCACTGGCTACAGGGGCATCATTGGCTACAGGGGGGCATCATTGGCTACAAGGGGGGCATTACTGGCTACAACCGGGCATCACTGGCTACAGGGGGCTCCTACTGGCTACAGGGGCATCACTGGCTACAAGGGGGCATCATTGGCTACAAGGGGGCATCATTGGCTATGGGGGAGCATCTACTGGCTACAGGGGGGCATCACTGGCTATGGGGGCATCACTGGCTACAAGGGGGGCATCACTGGCTACAGGGGGGCATCACTGGCTACAAGGGGGCATAACTGGCTACAAGGGGGGCATCACTGGCTACAAGAGGGCATCACCTAGCTACAGGCGGGCATCATTGGCTACAGGGGCATCATTGGCTACAGGGGGGCATCAACTGGCTACAGGGGGCTACTACCTGGTTATAGGGGGCTACTATGCGGCTACAGGGGGCATATTACATGGCTACCATATGAGGTGCTAAAGATGGGGAGTTTGTATAGAGATAGGAATTGGTAGAGAATTGATGATAAAGTGAGGAGTCTAAGATGTTTGTTTTGTAAATTTTACAGTGAAGAGTCGGGAGTAGTTGTCATGGCATCTGGGACAGATGGATAAGAAGAAGAGAAAGAGACCAACTCTTCAGAGACGTCTCCTGTGAGTCACTAGATATAACTTTACTGTAATCATGTCTGCAGAGCCTGTGTACAGCGGGTATCCACCACTGTATGGTCACTGTATGGGGGTAATATAGGTTATAGTGTAATGGTTTGTATTCAGTAATGGTCAGTTTGTATTATTCGGTCACTATATGGTGGTGATATGTGGTCATGGTGTGGAGGTATTCGGTCACTGTGTGCTGGTGATATGTGGTCTTAGTGGTCTTGGGATTCTGGTTTTGTGTAGTGGTGTTATATGGTAACTGTATGACAATTATTTAGTAGTTTTATATGTAGCACATTGTGTTAAAGCTTTTTGTATATATTGGCTTTGGTTTATGGTGATGCAATGTGGCGCCATATGTTACGGGGGAGGGGGGGAGGAGATGATGAAATTCACCTCGCCCTGAGTGAAATTTAGCCTAGGAACTGCCCTGGGTTTACTGGTTAACACTGTGGCCTTGCAGCACTTGGATCCTTGGTTCAAATCACACTAGGGACAGCCTCTACATGAAGTTTGAATATTCTCCCTGTGTTTGCATGGTTTATATACTGATAGGCTCAGCTGGAAATCAGATGGTTAGTCCCAAAGGAGCCAGTGGGAATGATAACAGTGTGGAATATAACTGTATATATAAATAAAATAAATCTCAGCTTTTCCTTAGAGATACACCAAAATGGTAGGACCACTTTTCTAAAAGCTGATTGTTTTTTGGGGGAGAAATTCCATGCAAACATAGGAAGGACATTTAAACTCAACTCAAATGCCTGGTTTTAACCCACGGTTTCTTTTCAATATGCCAGTAGAGCAAACCACCCATATATTTGAAAATGTATTACTAAAATAACACAATCTCTAAGACTGCTAGCAAGTCATTTGTCATTTAATATCTAAATCTATTGGAATATCAGTCTTTTCTTTACCTCTTTCTAAATTTGTGTACCTCCAACCATAATCATATTCCACTCTCTTCAGAGTTTACGTATTACGAAAGCTCAAGACAATTCCCCCAAATCTGAAACTGTTGGCAGTTTTCCCATCATTGTACTGATTATATTACCTTGAAACCCCAAAATACCTGCAGGACCAGCTGAATGATAAATTATTATATTTTAAAAAGGTTAGACAATGTTTATTCGGCTCACTATTTGACATGAAAGATTGACTTTCACAGTCTTGCTCACTCGGAGGAGCAGAGCAGATAAAATTTTATTTGCGTTCCATTCGCTTTCTCCTTGCTCACAGACCGTCACCTAATGCTTTGGGCCACTTCTACTCTGTTTGCATTGTACCTTGAAAACAAAATTTATAATGGGACTATTTTGATTCCAAAACCATAAGAACATCTGGGCTGGTAAATGACATGTTTAGGGTGCATGCACACAGCAGGCCGCAGGCACTCTATGTGACGACATATGCTGCCTCCGTATGGCACCTTATTACAGAAGTATTTTCTCTATATATCATTTATTGTGGGTGACAATATGTGCTTAATTTAAGATCTAATGGAGAATGTTAGAACTTTTTTTTTATTCAGATTACATATCAGAAAACTTTGCTATGGCTCTAAAACGGCAGACAGCCAACATGTGCACGGAGCCGAAAGGCTGTAGGCACTCTATAGGACAACATATGTTTGAAAACAAATCTAATATCCACAGTTCACCTCAATTCACAACAATTCTGTGCATCAAATCTTTTCAACATTGACAACATATGTTGTTGTCACGGGCAGGTGGTGGAACCACAGGGACAGCCATGAGCTTTTGTATAGAACCACAGCGAAGAGCGGAGTCTGAGGAGTCTCTTGGCTTTCATCTGTTATCCTCTTATACAAGGTATCTGGTCTTTGCTGCGGGAAGCTCCCAGGTCACTATCCCTAAAATGGTGACCCACAGTGACAGCTGATGGAGAGGCAGGGTACCAGAGGAAAAGACAGGAGACATAGCCACGTCAGAAGCAGAAGGTCAGGGCAAGAAGAGTTCTGGTGTCATCAAGCTACAGGCAAAAGGTCAGGGCAGGCAGCAAATAAATGGAATAGTAAGGAAGAAGCTGAAGGTCAGTACCAGAAAACTGAATACTGGAAAGCACACTAGATGCTATGAGAAAAACCATAATAATGGAAAGCACTCTAGATGCTATGAGAAAAAAAACAGAATGCTGTAAGAAAAAACAATAATCTGTCAGCAAGTTGATGGGTAGGTGCCTTTTAAATAACCACAGGCAACAGGACCTAGGCTAAGAAAGCAGGGTGACACATGCTCTGGCCATCAATTATTTAAAGGGCCAGTATATGCCACCCTGCCTTAGAGGACAACTGGTAGCAGAGGGAGAAGAGAGAACCTGATGGACCAGGGGAAGAAAACACCACATAGCAATGACGTATGAGAGCGCAACCACAGCTCCAAGCACGGGCCACAGCACGGTTTGTAACAGTTGCTTTCATACAGATGTAGCAGAGCTAAAAAGAACAGATAATGCACTGTGAGATATCACGGCACAGAGTGTTATCTCTACTTTCTCAATGCTTTTCAATGGCCTTTGTTTACAGATGAGAGAAGATTACACAAAAAGCCGTGATATCATGGTCAAGCTGGATTCTGCTGCATCTGTATGTCACCTTATTACTGAGGTATTCCCCAGAATCAGTTATTTTAGGGGTGAATTTTTGCATAATACAACATCCAATGGAGAATAGTAGAGCTTTATTCTGATTCAGATTCAAAGAACTTCTGTATGCCTCCATATGGCATTGGAAAGAGACAGTATGGCTGTATATGGAGAGTATGGCTATAGACAGTATGAACCTGCAGACTTCTATAGTTGTCGTATTACAGCTCCCAACCATCGGGAGGTTGTAAGAAGGTTGTACAGAACCTACTTATACTCGGCAGAAATAATCTTAGTAGATTTTGGGACATTATGCAGATTTTCAGCTCTGCAGCATACCCTACATGTCCTGGGTTTGTTATAGATTTCACCATCTGCAATGGAAAAGGTGGAGTCTGCTGCAAATCTACAACAACTTGTCCTGCAAGGTAAGAATGCTTTTCACCAAAGGATTAGGTCAGAGGACACCAACAGAGTCCGACCTCAGGCACTGCCCAATCAGGACCTACATTATGCATAACATAGTGCATTGATTTTGCCTGGTCTGTGCTATTAAAGTATTATTTCAGTAATAGTAGCAATATATAACATATGCAATTGTCTTTTTGCTGTAGGAGTTTTACTTCTGTATGTTTCGCATCTGTCATACTTGCTGTCGGCTTTATGTTGTTGCATTTTCCTTGCAACTACCACTGCAATGCATCTATTTTCAAAGGGTTAAACAAGTCAAATGTGCATGCTGGAAATTCCAGGAATTAAAAGGCAAATATTTCTTCTAGTGACAGAGACATTTTTCTGCTGCAGTGAGACCATGTTGGCTCCCCCCACCCATAGACTTGTGAATTTATAGCATACCGCTATAGATTTACCCCCACTTGTAATTAGCTCAGAATTATACTCTGATCTCAATTTTCACTGCTCGCTGTGCTCCAGTTTCTCTCCTCTCTCTCTAACCGTCAGCTATAAATTTTCACTCACCCAGATGCCATTATGAACTGACAATTTTTTTCTCTAAACTGTAGTGGTGTGAAATGTGAAAGGCCACGACAGTAGCAAAGAGGATGCCATCTTTTGGGGGAAGGAGACTCTTGGCAAGAAACCAACTTAAACCACCCAACAGTTTAAAGTAGAAAAAAGAAACATGGATAATACTGCCAGTGTGTGGTGTTATTATATTATATGTCATTATAAGGTACTTGGAGAAAATCCATGAATTTAGTGTTACATAATCTATATTCTGAAAATAGGTTCACATGTGGTGCTTTTCCCATGTTTCTACTACAGTATTTTGGCAAATATGTGATTTTAATTGAAAATAATGCTGCAAATGGCAGCTGTAAAACTAAAATTTGCTGCATCCTTGGAATTGACAAGGCGCTTACCATTATCAGTACAGTAAGAAGCTAAATTAAATTAAACTTAATTTGAATATATACATTATAAGCACCACTTCTCACTGATAATCAAGATAATCAGTGCTTTGCCAGGTTCCAAGTTGATATATAGTCAGTGTCGGCCTGGGTTACCTAAGGCCCACAGGTGGGGTTCACTCTAGGGGCCCACCAGTTGAGTTTTTATGGGCCCACCGGTGGAGTTTATATTAGGGGCCCACCCTGCAGCTACTGCAAATGATTGTACATGCCTACTATACTCAGCCTCTTGCTTTTTACACCTCTTTTTCTGCTTTTTTGCCTCTTCTGAGGATTTATATGCAGTTAAAAATCCACTCAAGGTCTACCATGCTCAGTGGCCCACCGGGGGTTTGCCCTATTCCCCTGTGGGCCAGTCCGAGCCTGTATATAGTCCATTAAACATGACTGTTTTCATACATTGCTCCATGGCAACATTGAACGATATGTGTTCCCCATAGTCATTGTAATGTTAGAATTGATGCAGTCTGATTGTATACCTTTTATAAGGATCTGAAGAAAGAACATTTTCTATAATTCCTATAATGTGTGCTAGTTGGACACTTCTGATCCGCCATCCCATTCAACATCACTTTGGGTTATTTCACCATAATCAAATGATATGGTTATCTAAAGTAACTGGATCCAGCATCCAACGTCACTTCCAAATGCCACAACATTGGGCCTATTGTGCTAGCTTTAACAGTTTTTATAGTTGATGTACATTATGTTGTTGGCAGTGCCCTGTGTATAGTTGTGGGTATAAACGCAACCTGTTACCTTGGTCATAGGTGTAACTTTAGGGGGGTACGGAGGGGACTGGTCCCCCCCACTTTTTTTTCTGGGTGTGGGACGGTCCCCCCCACTTTTTAGCCACTTCAATAAAAAATAATCCATATGAAAGCAGGAGCATACGGTAAGTGGGGAGAGCAGAACACAGAGGAGGAAGAAGTTAACCCTTTGCCTCCGATATTTCTGTGCATCTTGGGGGGACAGAGTAGATAGCAGCCTCAAGGGTCAGTGCAGAGTGAGAGCAGTGCTGATTGGTAGAGCAGGAGTCAGCAGGGGCTGCTTCACCAATCAAAACACTGCTCACAGTCC
>JAODAL010073967.1:0-14550 GCA_025379985.1 Phyllomedusa bahiana
CAAAAAAAAATTTTTGCCCCCCTTTAATGGTTGGGGGTGGTCGAAAATTGTCTGACATTTTTTAGAACGTTTCCCTTACAGAAAAATAGGCGTGTCGTCAGGATTTGATGCTGTAAATAAAGAGACGAGAAAACATTACGTGGTGTAGAATCCTGTTATACAGGTGACCCTAACCTTTTCTCGCTTAAAAAGGTTTTCAAGCTACAAAGATCATATCTGAAGAGGGGGGACGAAAAAAAAAGCAGTTTTGCAATTGGTTTTTTACCTTAAATCTTTTATTATTCTAATCTGTGAGTGCTGGCAAAATTTTTGATGTGTTTGGGCTCCGATATTTAGTTCAACCCTCCTCTCTGCTAATCTCACAGCGATAGCTCTATGTGAAGGATCTGGGCAATTACTCTTTAGCTGCCTGATACATACCTCCCAACTTTTACAGACTGCAAAGAGTGACACATCAGGCCACGCCCCTAGCCATGCCCAAAGTCATGACATCACACCAAGACAAATCTCTAACTACGCCCAAACACATAAGCCAACTTTTAGATACCCAAAAAAGGACATATTTTCGGGGATTGCATTGTATTAAACAATAAATTTTAAGTAAGTTATGTCATATCAGTTGGGAAGGAAATCAATATTTTTTTTACACAAGATGTCATTTTAAAAATTGACCAAATCTGTTTCCCAAAATGAAAGAAGGGACATTATAGAGCAAGGGGGGAAAAAGGGGGACAAGGGTTAAAATAGGGACGGTCCCTCCAAAATAGGGCCACTGGGAGGTATCAGATTAACCAACCATATAACACAGCCCCTTAGACATCCCCCCCCTAAACACAACCTTATACAGTCTTTTTCCCCCTCTACATCCTCCTGATAAGAAGGGGCAGCAGTTTGCATTTCTCACATTTGTTTCATCATTTCAGGCTGTATGTAAAATTGTTTACACCAATACAGGTGTTCTGGTTACAAGGAGCTTGTGGAGGGAGGTGACAGCTCTCCAGGCATGAGAACTGACCATTGCAGGAGGTCTGCAGAGCTGTGGCGTCCTCTCCCTTCAACTGCTCACACAGAATGTTGATGTCTCTAGTCTTCAGAGAGGGAAGACCCGCTTACTGGGAAGAGAGACCCTCCTACTGGGAGGATAGACATGCCCCTGGATTTGAAGCTGTAAGAGAGAGAGAAAGCTCAAGATGCCTGTGAAAGCCTGTACTGAGAAAACCCCTTTAATGACCATAGGAAAGTGTTTGTTAAAATCAAGCGACATCAATTGTTTTCAGTGAGTGTTTTTCATTTCTACAAAGGTGACTGTGACGTCCAACTTTTACTCCCTTTATTATCAACTCTATAAAGGTTAGACTAGAAAAGATATTCTATTTAATATCGAAGGATAATTATAGATCAATGAATTATGTGCTGTCTGAACTGTGTGTTCTAATTACAGACAATTGAGTGTTTAGACTAAACTTAAAGGTGTTCTACTTGAAGTGATAATCCAATACATGCTAATGATGATACTATTAGCAGCTGATAGAGTACCATAGATCTGCCATAATATACAACTTTCTCCTATACTTTTACCTGTGTTCGGCTGATAGAAATCGGATGCTCAAACACTGTCCAAATCACAGCCTCTGAACAATCAGGAGTTGTGAGGGAGCCTTGGTATCGATAGTACCGGGACAACGTATTCTTGGGCGGGAGGAGGTTTTCCAGAGGAAATGTTGGAATCTCAGTAAAGTCTCCTAAAATACATTTTTATTGAGAAAAGAGAACAACATGACAAAATTAATGTCACGTGCATTTTGCACTATAAGTCCAGCAGCAGATGTTATGACATATTCATGTGTGACTTTATTTGGACGGGAACACACAGCAGAGTTTTGTTGCAGCTGTGATGTGGACAAAAGCTATAGTATCTCACAAAAGTCAGTACACCCCTCACATTTATGTAAATATTGTATTACATCTTTCCATGTGACAACACTGAAGATATGAAACTTTGATACAATGTAAAGTAGTCAATGTACGACTTATATAACAGTGTAAATTTGGTGTCACACACAGCCATCAATGTCTAAACCGGTGGCAACAAAATTGAGCACACTCTAAATTGAAAATGGACAGATTTAGTCCAATTTGCCATTTTCCCTCCACGGTGTCATGTGACTCGTTAGGGTTACAAGGTCTTAAGTGTGAACGGGAAGCAGGTGTGTTAAATTTGGTGTTATCAGTCTCAAATTTTCTCATACTAGTCACTTGAAGTTTAACATGGCACTCTGGGCCACCAACAGAAATTTCAGGGCCCCATACAGCTGAAGCATCTGGGGCCCCCGCAAACTCCACCCCCAGCAACCCTATCACACTACCCAACCCCAGGAAAAAAAAATCCAATTGCGCCATTGTTTTTGGATTTCATTCTTGTTGGATTTCACAACGTACAGTTTATCTGTATTGTATTGTGCGGGCAGTACGTATACAAGGGCCAGCAAATACCGCCAGATGATCACCACTATTAAGTCACTTATCAAACCAGTATACCAAGACCAATATTGCCAAACAGCAACAATATACAAAGACCATGTAATGCCGCCATATCAAGTAGGTAGCCAGGTAGCCAGGGAAGTAGGTGGTTAGGTAGCCATGTAGCCAGGGAGGTAGGTGGGTAGGTAGAAAGGAAGGTAGGTAGCTGGGTAGCCATGGAGTAGGTAGATAGGTAGCCAGTTAGCCATGGAGGTAGGTAGCCAGGGAGGTAGGTAACCGGGTAGCCAGGGAGGTAGGTAGCAGGGTAGCCAGATGGGTAGGCAGCCGGGTAGCTAGGTGGGTCGGCAGCCGGGCCCCCTCTCACACAGCTGAGGGGACGCTGTTGAGAGAGGGCCCACGCTCCCAATTACAGATACACTTAATATACACACTGATTTAAATAGTCGTCCCACCCACCGGCAGAGAGAGAGGAGGTCCCGGCTGCTCCAGTAACAGTGCGCAGGAGGAGTAAGTAGATAACTCTATGTGACTGTCATTGAGGACAGCGCAGGCCCTCCCTCAGCAGCGCCGGGTCCTATACAAAGCAGCGCCAGCACAGCACAGGTGCCGCATTGTGATACAAGGTTGTGGTACCTGCCGGCGACAGCGGGGCCCCCTTGCTTCACAGATTGGCAGGGCCCCATACGGGAGTACTACCTGTGCTGCCCTAACAGGGGCCCTGATGGCACTTCATGGCAAAGAACTGTCTGAGGATCTGAAAAAAAGAATTATTGCTCTACATAAAGATTTCATGAGATGAATAATATCAGGCTACCTCCAAATCCCATAGTATGATTGAAAGGGATGACACTGACACACTGACATTGCTCACTTTCAGTGTTTCCTGGATGTTGTTTCAAGAGAGAAAACTTCTGACTTTCCGGTGGATACTCTTATCTCCCCCAACCATTGGAGGATATGGTAGAAAGCTAAACAAAATCAATTGTCTAAAAAGAAGCTTATGTAAAAAAGGAATGCCAGCAATAAATTTTAAG
Organism: Phyllomedusa bahiana; assembly: GCA_025379985.1. Taxonomy (NCBI): domain Eukaryota; kingdom Metazoa; phylum Chordata; class Amphibia; order Anura; family Hylidae; genus Phyllomedusa; species Phyllomedusa bahiana. The sequence continues at coordinate 3,516 of JAODAL010073967.1, forward strand.
CAATTGTACTCTGGCTAGATACCGCTGGACTTCTCTCTCAAAAGTTGCTACTGGTCCAATAAACTGAGCTTCACAACATGACATTTCCACTGTAATTTATGATTATGGACCAGTTGTTCAACCATTGACAGAGACTATATTTGATCCATTTTCTGAGTGATTTTCTTTGGTTTCTCATCTTTTTTTATTCTGCTACCGGGGTCTGCTTCAAGGGTAGGAAGGGGGATAGTTGCAGTTGATTCTTTGTTTGTAGTTGTAATTATATTCAACTGTTGGTGTTCTGATATAGAATTGTATATACTGATATGTTTCTTGTACATAATATTTTACGTATGCTTCTGAATTAAAATGATTAGATTTAAGAAAGAAAAAAAAAAGGTTTCTTTACTTCCAGAAATAGCACTAGTATCCCAGCTCAACACAATTTACTTGAGATTATTTACTTGGGTTTGGGTCCTGATAGCTTTCAGTAATAAAAAGGAAAGTTTAGCAAGCTGTATAGTATGCTTGGTATTCAGCTGAAATGGATATTTGGGAGAAGCAGTGTGAACAGAGTCATATATACATACACACTCCTCTCAGCCAGCTAGCTTTAGCTTTATTTTGCACAGTGGTGAAAATACATTCCATCATTGTCAGTGGTATTTTATTTAAGTAAATGCTTCACGAATTGGAAGGGCACTTAAATTTATGCGAGTAAAATCATCCCAAAATACGCTCCGCAATTACGCTTGTAAAATATACATTGTGTGAATGATGGCGCATATTTTACATTGGAATTAATGAGAGCTGCATAGGAAGTTTTTTTACGTTTATTTTGGGTGCGTATTTTAGCACAAAATATGCCCCAAAATGAGCATAAAATTATGAGGTGTGACCATACCCTTACTGAAAACTGTGCCTGGAATCCTAAGAAGTTGAAAGAGTGACAGCTATGTACAATACTGTCTGTTTTCACAGGTTTCTACCCTGAAAACTCTTGCTGTAAGGGTATGTTCACACGGCGTCTTTGCAGGGTGTAATTCAGGCGTATAGCTCATTGAGAGCTATAATTACCTGCCGTTTTTCCCCATGCATATTACATGCCGGAAGAAATAAGTGACATGTCACTTCTAACTAGTACTTATGCGTCGGGGAAAGTGAATGTCTATGGGAGCCAGCACAGAGAGTTTTAGAAGTATGTACTGTACGTGCCACTATACACCCCAAAGACGCTTTGTGAACTCGGCCAAAGAGATTTAAAGTAAATCCCTTGGAATCCAGCAGCTTAACCTTTTGTGGACATCTTATTTCAAGTTTCTCTTGAGAGAGAAGTACAGGAAAATGAAGTCAAAAAAATCCCCAAATATTCTGTAATTATTCTGACTAGAACCAAGTAATCTGAACAAAACAATATGCAATATGCTTCTCAATGTATGGAGCTTTAAAGTTAGGATGCCCAAATGTCAGAGCGGTGAGGTAGCTGCCGGACAGCTGTCTCAGCGTTTCCTCCGACTTTTGAATGCACACCTCCATATCCCTTCTCTCATCAGTATACAGGACTTAGCAGCATCTCCTAATGGTGCAAACCTATTGGGTCATCAACTCATGCACACAAGCAAGGTGTCACACATTAGCAACGAACATGCCAGAAAGGTCGGAACAAGCCTCGCACTGTGGAAGATTAGAAGGAAACCATCCAATGTGAATTTGCTATTATTCACCCCATTATGTTTGGTGAGACCTTTAGGAACATGGAGTGTCACGTAGAAATGTGTCTGGTACAAAACGCAGATCACTTCACATGTAATACTATCGATTAAAAGGTATGTAGCTCATTTATTTATTCAGATTGCTTCATGCTAACAGGAGCTACAACAAAATATTCAGGGACTCTTTCAAGTAAATCTCACTGTATTTTAGGGTATGACCATAAAAGTCAGGTCCAGATAGGTTTTCCAAAGTGGACCAACAGAATAGAACCTAAACACAAAAAATCCACACCAATTGGTGGTACACAGTAAACTCTGCACCAGGGCTGCCAATAGAAATTTTGGGGCCCCATACAGCCAAAGTGCCTGGGCCCCCTTTCCAGGTCCCGCCCCAAACACGACCTCCTAGGCACCACCAATTCACTGATGTGGCCCCGCCCCCTTCCACGTCCTCATTATCATTTCCTAGTCTGGACAATATAACTTTTTGATCAATTTTATTCTATTTTTTATAGGACGTGAAATGACCAAAAAACTCCAATTTTGCCGTTTGGAATTTTTTTCTTTTACAGTTTTCAGTGTACGAGATAAATAGTGCTATATTTTAATAGATCGGACTTTTATGGATGCGGTGAAACCAAATATGGGGAACTATTTTATTATTTTATTTTTCTTATATGTAAAATGGCAAAGGGGGTGATTTGAACATTTAATACTTTTTTATTTTTTCACACTTTAAAACTTTTTTTTTGTTTTAGGGTGTACCAATTTGGCAGTTCCCCCACTTCCTGCCAGGGGCTGGAGGAGGGGGCCCTCTCACACACACAGCTGGGGTAATCTGAGCCATGTGTTTGGGGGTCCCCTCCTCCCCCCCGGCCTTGTGTGTGTGGGTGAGAGGGTCCCCTCCTCCCCCCGGGTGCGTAAAAGGGCTCCCTCAGCTGTATGTGTGGGTGAGAGGGCCCCCTGCTTCCCCGGGCCGTGTGAGTGGGTGACAGGGCCCCCTGCTCCACCAGGCCATGTGAGAGGGCCCCTTGTTTCCCGGGCCATGTGAGTGGGTGATAGGGCCCCCTGCCTCTCTGGCCCGGGGGAGCAGGGGGCCCTCTCACTCAAACGGTCCGGAGGAGGTGGGGGCCCCCCCACACAGCTAGCAGGGCTGGCAGAAGAGGGGGCCCCACACACAGCTAGCAGGGATTGGGGGAGAAAGGGGCGAGGAGCAGGGGCGAGGCATCACGGATTCACATTGTTCTGCATCCCACCCACAGACAGAGGGCTCTGGCTACAGCACAAGGTGCAGGGATGTAAGTAGAAACTCCCTGTGCATAGGAGGCGGAGCACAGCTGTGGCCGGAAACGCAGGCCCCCGTCCGAGCAGCGCGGGCCCCCTCCCAGCAGCGGCGGCCAGTCCTATGGAGAGCTCAACACTCAGATATTTCACCGGGCGCCATACAAGAGTACCCACCTGTGCCCCTGTACGGTGGACCTGCTCTGCACCATTTGCAGATTTTTTTGTGCAGGTTTTATATTTGAATACGGGGAACCCGCCACAGACCAGACTTTTATGAATGCACCTTTAAAGGGGCTGTCTCACTACAAGGATTGTTTTTTATGTTAAAGGTCTTGCAAAAACAAGTCACTTTGCAATATGTGTCCATTAACAGTGTCCTACCTATTCCTAGACATTACCTCTTGCAAGGGCTACATCAGCTCCTGAGATTGTTATAGCTACAGACCTGTTAGATCTCTCCTGATAGGCTGCCTGCGCTGGTCGCTATAGCTACAGACCTGGTGTCCTCGGCAGCTCGTCACTGCAGGACAGTAGTAGCCAGTAAAAACAGTAGACACACCCCTGAATTCAAAAATGAAACTGAGAAAACAGGACTGAGGTAAGATGAATCGATGTGGTGAGACAACCCTTTTAAATTGGTAGAGGTCACTAACTGCAGATCAGCTTACAAGACATATTACTGTAATTCTGCATACAATAATCACCTAGCAATTACAAATATTAATGAACAAGATTTACACTGCCACAAATTTCCACATTTCAACTAAAGTACTGTAGCACATATTTATGATATTTCTTTTATCCATCAAGAATACCTTGCCCATACTGACCTTCCAGTGACACATTCCTCATGGCATTCACCAATGTTCTATAATTGGGATTCTCAGCTTCTTCTACCTAAACACAGAAACTGTATTACAATAGGCCAAAGAAACAAGAATTGTTATATGCCAACATTGTGCATAGCGCTTACCATGATTAGAATGCCTAATACTGCCAGGCCCTGGGGATCCTTCTTGGCCTCTGTGATGCTACTGAAGTTAGTATTCATATGAACAATATGTAGCTGATAGGAAAGATGTGTGCAAAATACTAATTAATTTACAACAAATCTTGTGACAAAACACCTAAATGATATTATCCATATTATTGCATGATCTATAAGGCCTAGTCACAAAACTCCATCACCACAGCTGAAATCCAAGGTGATAGCCTCAGATTTCTACTGCAGATTTTCACTTTATATGTGCTGGATTTCATTAGGGTTTTGGATGCGGATTATCCATATTAAGTTGGGCTAACACGTGTCCTGTCTACCCAACCTGGTTTCTGACATGAAATCCACATGACAACTACATCCATAAGCGACATTGTGGTGTGGATTTCAGATTTGGAAGAATAAAGATCTGCACCGGATGAACTGCTCTGCAGATTCCCATTAAGTTATATTGGGATACAGATTTCCAGCAGAATGCGCCAAGATATCTATGGGATATACAGGCTGATTCTGTATCAAGATTTACATGAAATTACTATGTGTAAACAAGACCTTCAAATGACATTACTTACCCACTGATCTCAAAATGCATGTGAAACAATGTTACATCTTCCAAATATTTTACAACTTGTAGTACTTTTTAGTAAAAAGAAGAAACATACCTCAAGAGGGAACTGCTTGCCATCTACTGTATGCTCAGATCCGTGCTTGTCAGGACTTCCCCAGTGGAAGTGGAATTGCAATGCTTTGTATTTATTGGGAAGTCCTGCACCACTGATATAGATGTCTCCCGAGAGACTCAGCAAAACTGTAAAGATAATAAATAATGGAGAGTCTTTACACCCCTAATCCCAATACAACAGCATTGTTTACTAGTAAAATGAAGAGCAAACCTGGAGGAAATAATATAAGGAATGGTAATAATTCCACCACAAAGAGAATAAGGGGATGTTCACATGACGAGTAAGATTTACTTGTGGGAATCTGCCATTGAAAATGCATTTTCAATAAGAATTTCACATGCTTATTGTATGTTGATTTAGGGTCATTTTCTGGATTTGGTTTACTACGGTTTACAGTCCCATTCATGTCTGTGTGGTTTTAGATGCGGATCTGTGTTAAAAACCTCATACAAATGTTTTGGGCAAGTATTAAATTAAGTTTTTAGCTAAATTTCCACACTTTGGAATATGACCAAAGAATAAACATGTTCAAAGTTTTACTGTGCTTCAGTTTTGAAAACCATGCACTGAAAATACAATGCATATTATCTATTTAGGTTAATGGGAATCGTTTTCTTTCAGTTTTAAACAAGGATCTCAAGTCAGAATCTACATGGAATCCAACTAGAAATATACATTGTGAGGACAGAGCCTGAGGATAAGAATTAGACAAGGAACATGATAGACAATGTCAAAGAGAAACATTCCAACCTGTATATCCATCATTCATAAGCTTCCACTGGCCAGGCCAAGCATGATCGAATCCATGGAAAGTGATGTTATCTAGGTTGCTGTCTTTCTTTACATTTGACTTTTCAATGTTGATAGGAGATTGATTGTCACCTCCACAATTATGACTAATGTTCTTCCAATGATCAGGGCCTGGCAGACACATAGGAAATATTAAAATGCATAGCTGCACGATTTATAGAATTAGAAATGAGTCCAGTTAGGCTATGTATTTATTTTATACAAAAAATATGAAGGCAGCACATCAAAAATAAGATGTGATTTATTGACCCAACAACAGCGACGTTTCAGCCCTAACCAGGGCTTTTTTCAAGCTAAACACACAGGGCGACATGTATGAACGGGCTTTTCGCCTGTTTTCTGGTGTATCCTGCGCCTCACCGGCCCGAATCCGCTGTCGGACGCAAGGATGCAGTGTTAGGCGCAGCGTTCGCCACTTTCGGATGCGCCTAACATAACGTGCAATGGGCGCGGTGAGGGTGTGGTGTGGGCATTTCGGGGGCGGGACGCGGCGCACTCGAAAACTTCGAGGCATGTACGATCGCGGCTCGGCAAAGTGCGGCGCATTGCATCGCTCGGCAGCTCCGACAGGCAGACCAGGTTGATTTTGGTCTAAATGACCCGGCGGAGGCGAAGTGAAGCGAGAACGGAACATGAGAGGAAACATAGAAGATCGAAACAGAAATCTTGGCGCTCAGCTCCGTGCGGCATGGAGTATGATTCCAAAAAAATCGGCTTTATCAGAAAAAGAGCTCAAACCTTCAAAAAAAATAAAAAAAATAAAAAAATCACTTTCCAAAAATCAAGAACGGCGCTACATCAGGAATTAGGATATTGGAAATTGCCGGGAAATACAGTAATTCAAATTCTGTAAGCGCTTCTCATTGGTCGGCAGAAACCAACCAATGGCGGGACAGTTCAAAATACAGTAAAAATGCAGAAAAGAGCTGATTGGTTGAGCTAGCGGGGGCTTGGCAATCCTGGCCAATCAGAATAGGAGCGACAGGGACCCATTATAACCTATGGAGAAGTATTGACCAATCAAAAGCAAAGGCGGGACAGTTCAAAATACAGTAAAAATGCAGAAAAGAGCTGATTGGTTGAACTAGCGGGGGCTTGGCTATCTCAGCCAATCAGAGCGCATGCTGCTTGTCCCATTGTAGTCAATGGAGAGATCGGGGCAATGAAATCTCGTCTCTCAGCACCTTGCGGCATGGAGTATGATTAAAAAAATCATTTTTATTCGGTGTAATCTGTTTTATTAGGTGTTATCTGAAAAAGAGCTGAAACCTTCTATAAACATTCATCAATCAAATCCCTAACAACGCGTTTGTCGCCGGGACCGGCGCTACATAAGGAATTGGGATATAGAGAATTGCCGGGAATTACAGTAATTCAAATTCTGTAAGCGCTTCTCATTGGTCGGCAGAAACCAACCAATCAGAATAGGAGCGACAGTGAACCATTATAACCTATGGAGAAGTATGGGCCAATCAAATGAAAAGGCGGGACCGTCCAAAATACAGTAAAAAAGGCAGAAAAGAGCTGATTGGTAGAGCCCAGGCGGCAGATATGAATCCACCAATCATATGTAGTGCGTCTATTTTGAATGGAGAAAGAAGGGCGCGATAGAAGGGCGCCCTAAAATTTATTACTGTCTATGGGAAATATTCTAGTACTGTGACTGGTTGGGGAGAAGAGGGGCTCGTCCAGCTTAGCCTATCAGGGCGACCTTCTCATCGAGTTCTATGGGGAAAAGAAATGCAGAGCTAGCTCTGTTTGTGATTGGCTAATTTAAAAGAGGCGCGGTTATTTGGACCAATGGGAGAGCTAGCAACGCTCTTATGGGTTTTCTAATGCAATCTTGAATAAAACTGTACAAGGCAGAAATCAAATGATAAGACTCACAAAGTTGTACCGATCTGTATATAAAATTAACAATAATATGGGGGTAACGAAAAAAAAAAATTAATTAAATAAATTCATTTTTATTTCTTTATTTTCGTTACACCCATACTATTGATCCTTGGCTAACGAAAATAAAGAAATTTTGTTTCTGTCGACCAATGAGAATAGCTTACAGAATTTGAATTACTGCCATTCTTGATTTTTTGGAATGTGAGTTTATCTATGTATTTTTTTAGTAGGTTTGAGCTCTTTTTCAGAGAATGTTTTACACCTAATAAAGGTGATTTTTTGATTCATACTTCGCACGGACATCTTTAATGATTTCTCGCTGTTTTCCAGCCTGTCTCGAATCGGAATACATGTTAGAGGCGTATCCTTCTGCGCCTAAGTCCCGCACTGCGTCCCACACACTGGCGAGGCGCGGCGGATTTTTTCCCCGCATGTATGAGCGCACCTCCTCGAACGGCGAATATTAGGCGCAGTCCCGCACTGCGCCCAAGTCCCCGCACTGCGCCCCACACACTGGCGAGGCGCAGTGGACTTTACATGGTATGTATGAGCGCGTTCCGGCGCCGACATAAATCAGGCGCAAATTTCGCCGGAAAACTGGCGAAAACATGCGCCCCGACGTGGTGAGCTTCATACATGTCGCCCACAGTGTCTACAAGTGGTATATATAGTAAATAGTGATAACAATCAATCAATTAACAAAGTCATGTGGAAATTGCTTACAATGATTACAATATTTGTTTACATAATCAAAATAGCAAGATCAGATCAAGTAACAAGAATATATATAGTGTATATGAGTAAAGTGTGCTTACTAAGCCATTTGATAATAGTGTAAATAATTGTGTAATACATAAATAGAATCTATCATCCAATAGACAATGTGATAATAACATATGTAATACCAATTGCATTACATAAAAACATAATTAAATACAGCTTTACTCACTAGATAGGACTAACTTGCCACATGTCACTCAGGCGTCTAGGTAGATGGACTACGCATGAGCCGCCACAATAATCCTGCAAACTCAACCTCACTACGCATGCGGTAAGGAACGGGACTCCGCGCATGCGCAGATGGAAACAGCCCGCGACACTGAAGCGCTGGCTGAATCGTCACTGCACATAAAGCGGAGAAATAAAACAAAGATAATAAAGGCTATTCAGCCAAACTAAATAGGTCAAATTATGGGAGAAATATGCTTAACTATAGTACTAAGGTTCACCACCACTCATAGGGATGTATCACCCACCAGGAACACTGACCACTGAGGGTAGCCAGACAATAGTCGCCCCAACATTGTAGGACCACCACCATCTAGCAAAAGGACACCCTAGTATATATAGGTGCAACATTCAAAATTGACAGCGCTGCATATCCCCCTAGACCTGCAAAAAACGATACAAAAACCGCAGTAGTGTGTATGGTGTCCATCATCCCAAAGACGACACGGAACAGATAAAGGGCAAATAGTCCAATCCAAAGCTGTTGCAGCAGATCAGTAAATGATGTGTCCTTTTGCTAGTACATGACCCAAAGAAGCTCCTGTCTTCAAAATAGAAAGTGAATTTCAGCTTCCAGAAGATCTTTCTGATCATTATATGTAAGGATATGCTTTATCTGTGTTAATTATCTGCTTAATCTTAATTAATTCTCATTTGCATTTTGGGTTGACATTTTGGGGGTCTGTAACCAATTAATACTGTAAGTTAAGGGAACATTTTACAGTCACCAGTTAGGAGCTCATAGCCACCTCCTTTCATGTGCCGTTGATAATACTGGTATATTATTTTGTCACATAAGGACCTTTGTCCCCTTCAAGCACCAGGACCCAGGTATAACTGTGACTTCTTAATCTTCTATAGCTACTGTCCTTCCTATTATCTAAACAATGCAGGCTAAAGATGCAATTATCTATTGGCCCAAATAATCATTCTGTACTGTACTCACCACACGTGAAGTTTTGAGAGCTATAACACCAATGACCTATATAAAAAAGATATATATATAAAAATCAAATGATTTGCTGAAATGTTTATTATGTTTAATTTTAATTTGTCATTACACCCGTATAATGTGTTTATATACAATATATTGTTAAAGCTGGTTTAAAGGGGTTTTGCAAGGATCAAAAATGATGGCCGAAAGCTACAGCACAGACTGGACAGCTGGCTGCACATGCGTGGTCACTCGGAGCAGTGTGTTCAGCTCTGCTCAGAACTCCCATAGAACAGAATGGAGAACCATGCGCATGCGCGACTAGTTCTCCAGTCTGCGCTGTGAGTTTCGGGGGATCCTACCAATATGCTATCATTTTCTATTGTGGTACAACCCCTTTAAAGTAAAAGGCAACACAACATTTAACTTCTTCCTAAAGCTGCCCACAGAAGGCTTGAAGTTTTACCACCCAGTAATCAAGCCAACAGTCATGTAAAGAGCAAAACAAGTATTGCTGGCAATCAGAAAGGTTTGTTAAATCTTAAAAAGAGATTTAGTATAGGTTGTAATTGTAAGACAAACCTCAAAATATTTACTTCCTCATTAAATTGGAAGGAGTGGACTAGAAGTGTAAAAATAGAGTGAGATTTTAGGGAAGGACAGATTTCTGACCAATACTCTTCTTTCCACCATTCTACTGATGATATAACACAGCATATTTTAATCTATACAATAATTAACCACTCATTTAAAAAAAACAGCAGCAAGCATTTCATAGACAATAAAACTTGCTGCTTTTGCTATTTCATTCCAATACAATGCACCATCCAAGACAAAAGAGCCAAGTACTTCTTACCCACCCCAACTCATTTAGCGCAAAATTTCAACACAAAAACGTTGCACAACAACCTGGGGAAGATTTTCTTCCACCTAAACTTACCTCTTTTATAGCGTGTTTACGCCTGAAAATTATTTGCATGATTAAAATACGCATTGTGTGATTGACAACGCATAGTTCACATTGTAGTCTATGAGAAGTCTATTGTACATTGTTTTGGGCGTATTTCAGCACGTATTTCAGCACAAAATCCACACAAAAATACATGCCAAAATGCGCAGCATCAACATACCCTTATTATGGACACTTCAGACACCTTTTGTGACCTCCCCGGCATAGGGTCATGGATTTGTGGGAAAGGGGATGTGGTCAGTTTACAATATGCTATGCCAAAAATGCACCAAAATTCTGCATTAGAAAGTAAGCCAACTTAAAGGCTAAAAAAGCTAAACAAGTCTAAAAATCCACCAAAATTATCAAACAGCTTGAGGTACTGTGATTTATTTTTAGACAGCTTGTCTAAATCAACACTGTCTAACTTTTAGACGGCAATAGTAAATGTGGGCCAATATCTTCATAAATGCTTGTTATTAGCACCATTAGAAATTAAAGAATTATCCTACTTTTAACACAAAAAAATATAATAAGAAATTACACAATTTTTCAACATTATTTCTACATAATTCCTTACAGTTTTCAAGGTCACCTTGAATTATTAATTATTATTTACAAGACAGAGTTCTGATAACTAACTCCCACCAATATATCTACAAAACACCTACTAGCCACAAAGTGTCAAAAATAGATCTATATTTTATTACATCACAATCCATCTAAAAAAAAAAACCCCCTTTTTAAAAAATTTTAAAAAAACCGGAAAAAGGTAAAAAACCC
>JAODAL010073968.1:0-14550 GCA_025379985.1 Phyllomedusa bahiana
TACAAGGACCGTTCTGTTTCCCCTCAAAACATTAAAAATTTGGTTAGAGAAAAATTTTAGAAGGGGTTTTTGGGTATTAATAAAAGGTTTATAGCTTTCTGCTTTGTTAAAGGTTTTTAGTTAGTGTAAAAAAGAAGATGTCAGAGTAATTTATTTTTCTTTTTTTTGGGAGAAGGGAGGTGTCATGAATTTTTTAAAATTAAATGATATCTTTCCCTTAAACACTGATTGGATTGTAACCTATATCTTATGCAATTTTACTTATCTTTGATTGGATTGTAATATCCTAACCCTTTTCTGTAAAAGATCCCCCCCTATAACCCTTTAAAAAATTTTTGTTTAGTCCCCTAAAAAATTTTTCTAGTCTTTTTGGGGTAGAAACACAGTGCATTGTTTTGTTTTTAAGGGCCCCTGGGGGGACAAGGGGGTTTTCTAAGAAAGGGTTTCTACATCAGGGCGGAGAGAGGGCAGAGAAACCGAGCCTTTTTGGGACAGAGAGAGACAGCCGATGCTGTGCTGAGACGGAGAGAGACAGGGGACCCCCAATGTGGCTGGAAAACGGAGAGAGCAGGGGACAGCCCAATTTCTGTGCTGGGACGGAAGAGACAGAGAAAGGCCGATGCTGTTTCTGAACGGGGATTAGGGCAGGGGGGACAAGGGGGGAAAAATTGCCCTTTTGGGCAGAACAGCCTATGTGTATAAAGGGCAGAGACAGCCTATGCTGTAGGGACAAAAGACCCGCCCCCGCCCCCATGGGAAAGAGCAGCCCATGGGGTTGGGGTGGGGAAAAGAGAGGACAGAGCACCGATTTCTTTTGGTGGACTGGGGAGAGACAGCGGAAAAGCCCATGCTGTGTTGGGGGGGGGAAAAGAGAGGGCCCCATGCTGTGTGGGAAAGGAGAGCGAAAAAACCTGATACTATGCGGGGTGGTAGAGAGAGGGCCCCTGGGCTGTGCGGGACGGGGGGAGAGGGCAGCGACAGCCGATTTCTGTTCTGGGACGGAGAGAGACAGAGATAGCCCCATGCTGTGCTGGGACAGAGAGAGACATACACAGCCGATGGGTTTGCTGGGAAGGAGGGGAGACAAACCGATGCTGTGCTGGGGTGGAAAAGAGACAGCCCATGCTGGCTGGGATGGAGAGGACAGGGGCCCTTTGGGTGTGCTGGGAAAGGAGAGGGAAAGCCCATGATGTCTGGGGCGGAGAGAGAAGCCCATGCTTGTGCTTTGGGACGGGGGAAAAGACGAACAGCCCATGCTGTGTGGGGGAGAAACAGCCCATGCGTGTGGGACGGGAGAGAGACGCCCCTGCCGTTTCTGGGCACGGGGGGAGAGGGAAAACCCCTGCGTTGCTTGGGGGGCGGAAAAGATTGCACCCATGGCTGGGCTTTTGGAAAGGGAGGAACAGCCGCGGGCCCGGGGTGGAGGAAAAGACAGAGATAGCCGATGCTAGGGGGGCGGGGTTGAAAAGAGACCTACCCAAACCGAAGCAATTTTTCTGGGGGCCCGGAAAAGAGGGCAGCCCAAAGGGTGGGGAAAAGGGGAGAGACCAAACCCCCATGGGTGTGCTGGGACGGGGAGAGCAGCCCCTTTTGTGCTGGGAAAAAAAGAGGGCAGCCCCAAAGCTGTGTGGGACGAAGAGAGGGCAGCCCATGCTGTTTTTTGGGGGGGGCCCCGGGGGAAAAGACAGAGACAGCCCATGCTGTGCTGGGATGGAGAGAGACAGCCTATGCTGTGCTGGAACAGAGAGAGGCAGCCCATGCCCGTTTCTTGGGGGGGTCTGGGGGGTAAAAAAGTCAGGAAGGAAACCCTGTGTGCTGGGACGGAGAGCCAAAACCATTTTCTGGGGTGGGGGGACCCCTGAGAGAGACAGCCCATGTTTTCGGGCGGAGAGGGACAGCTTCATGGGCCTTTTCCCGGGACGAAGAGAGAACCCTTCTGGGGCTGGGACGGAGAAAAGGGCAGAGACAGCCCCTTGGCTGGGAAGGGAGAGAAAGCCCCATTTCTTTTGCTGGAACGGAGAGAAACGCCCAAAAGGTTGTGCGGGGGGCGGGGAGAGGGGAGCCCTGCTGTGCTTTTTGGGCGGAGGAGACAGACCTTTCAGGGCTGGGACGGAGAGAGGGGCAGCCCATTTCTGTGCTGTAACGGAGAGAGGGGAGGGCCCATGTTGTGCCCGGGGCGGGAGAGACAGGCCCCTGCTGTGCTGTAAAAGGAGAGAGGCGGCCCATGCTGTTGGGGCCGGGGAAAGAAGAGACAGCCCATTCTGGGGGGAGGAGAGAGACCCGCCCATGCTGGGTGGGGGCGGAGAAACAGGGGAAAAGACGTAAATTTTTTTGTTCTGCCCTAGCAGCCCAGGTCGGATTCTGCCCAAAAATAATCTATCAATGGTGTTTTGGGGGGCCCGCTGTATGGCTTTTAGCCCCGGGCCCGGGGTTTGATTTTGGATCGTTTTAAAGCGGTTGTTGATGCGTGCTGGGACAGAGAGAGAGAGAAACCCCTGATGCGGCTGGGCGGGGGGGGGGGGGGAAGGCCGTGATGCCCGTAAATGGATTTGAAGAGAGAAGGGGAACAAACGATTTCGTGCTGGGATGAAAAAAGAGACACCCCATGTGTTTTGGGATGGGAGAAGGGGGAAAATCGAGCTGGCTGGGATGGAACGAAGACACCTGATGCTGTTTCTGGGACAGAGGGGAGACAGAGACAGCCGAAAGCCCGTGCTGTGAGGGGGAGACATCCGATGTTTTGTTGGGGGCAAAAGGCAGAAGAGAGAAAAGAGACGACAGCCATGCTGTGTGGGGCGGGAGAGAGACCCAAAAAGCCGGGGCTGTGTGGGGCGGAAAGAGACCCCCAGACAGCCGATGCTGTGCGGGCGGAAAAAAGACCCAAAGCCCCATGGGTGTGCTGGGGGTGAAAGAGGGCCAAAACGCCGATGGGTGTGCGGGGCAAAAAAGACCGAGACCAAACCGTTGCTGGGGGCTGGGAAGGAAGAGGGAGAGAAAATCCGGCTGTTCTTGGATGGGAAAAGAGATAGAGAAAGGAACAGCCAATTTCTGTGTTTGGGGCCGGAAAAAACACAACACCCAAAGCTGTGGGTGGGAAGGGGAGAGAGAGCCCCCCATGTTTTGGGGGTGGGGCGGAGAGAGACAGCCGAAACTGTGTGGGGGCGGAGAAGGGGACCAAACCCCCAAACTCTGCTGGGGCAGAGGGAACCCCAACAAACCGAAAGCTTAAAAGGTTTTCGACCCGGGGGAAAAGAGACAAAAACCCAAAAACAAATTTTTTGTCTAAAGCAACCGTGTGAGTGCCCAGGTCGGAATTTTTCGCCCAACTAATCTAAAAAGGGGTCTGTTTGGGCCCTGTGAAAGAATGAGTAGTCCCCCCCCAGGCGGAGTTGGGAGCGTTCACGGGGGGTTGATGCTGGGTTGGGACGGAGAGAGAAGACAGAGCCCCGATACCCGTGCTGGGAGGGGGGAAAGCAGAGCAAGGAGTGCGAGACGGGGAGAAGGCCGAGCAGTTTCCTTTTTGGCGGGACGGAGAGAGAGAGCAGAGGGGGCCCGGATGCTGTGGGGGGAAACCCCGGAAAGGAAAAAGAGAGGAGAGACAGAACAAAACCCCATTCTTTTCTGGGAGGAGAGAGAGAGGGAAACCCATGCTGTGCTGGGACGGAGGGGAGGGCAGAGGGCCCCATGCTGTGCCCCGGGGCGGAGAGACAAAAACCCCATGCTGTGCTGGGATCGGAGAGGAACCCGATGCTGTGCTGGGACCCGGGGGGAGACACCCCGATGCTGTGCTGGGGCAGGGAGAAAGACACCCAAGCTATGCGGGGAGGGGGGTTTTGGGGAGACACCCAATCGGCTGGGACGGAAAAGAGAGACCCCGATGCTGTGCTGGGACGGAGAAAAGAGACAGCCGATGCTGTCTGGGACGGAGAGAGACGAGCACCCAATATTTTTTAACACTTTTTCCCGATCCATTTATTCCCGAGACTTTTTTTTTTGTGAGACATTGTGCCCTTTAAGGTTTTTAAGAAATTTTGATTTCCCAAAAATCCTTGTTGGGGAAAAAAAATCAAAATATTTTTGAAAATTTAGAAAAGGTGTTTATTTTCCCAAAAAAAACCCAAAAATTTTTTGTGGAAGAAGTTTTTTTCACTCAAAAAAGGGGTTTAATAGCATTTTTCCATTTTGTCTCCCGTAAAAATTTTCATAATTTTTTTTAAAAAATTTTGTTTTATGGCTTATGGAGTCAGAATTTTAGTAGTAATTTTTTAAAAATTTTTTAAGAAAAATTTTTCAAAATATTTTTTTTTAGGGACTTTGCCCCTTCGGGGGGCTTTGAGAGGCCCAGGTTTTAAAACCATTTAAAAGACTACCTTCCTAAGGGGGGGGGGGGGAAAAAATTAAAAACCCCCCTTTTTAAAAATTTAAAAAATGTTTCAGAAGTTTGTTTTTTAAACCCTTAGTTATTTCACAGGGAAATTTAAAACCAAAAATGGAGGTGAAATTTCCCTTTGTTTTTTTTTTTTGCCCATTTTTTAATATTTACCATTGTTCACGGAACAGGTAGTGTGACCAAGGTTTAAAGGGAAAACAATTTTCCCGTTCCCCCCAGATTGTGCCCGTTTTTTTAAAAAATCCCCTATTTTCTCTCTTGTGCGTTTGCCCCATCCCAGGGCCCCGGGAAAAGAAGGGGGCACCTACTGGACTTTGGGGTCTCATTTTCAATTTTTTCAACTGTGTACCAAATTATTTAGTGCCAAAATAATATTTTCTCTTTTTTTCCAAAATTAGCCTATATGAATTGCTTTGCAAGTCATTGTAATTTTCACATCATCATCTAATTAGAGTTTAATTGAAGTATTAAATTTCGATTTTTGATATCTGTCCACCTAATTATAAGTGGCTGTCGGGAACTGCTGTATGATGTGTAGTTCCCTGCCAGGTTCGGAGTTTGGGAGTTACAACTGTGCTGGGCGGAGAGTGAGAGATGCTGATGCATGTGTGGGACGGAGAGAGTGAGGACGCTGATGACTGTTGGGACAGAGGAGATGGAGAGACATCCAAGGCTGTGATAGGGACGGAGAGAGACACCCGATGGCGCTGTGCTGTGATGGGACAAGAGGACACCTGATGCCTGTGATTGGGACATGAAGGAGAGAGACTGAGTCTGCACGATGCAGTGCTTATGCGGTGAAGACAGAGACAGCTAAATGCTTTCGCTGGAGAGGAGAGAGACAGAGACAGCCGTTGATGTTGCTGGGATGGAGAGAGAGAGATAAGAACACCCGATGCTGTTTTGGAGATGGAGAGAGAGACGGGGACAGTGACAGACGATGATGTGCTGGCGTCGGAGAGAGACCAGAGGACAGCCGATGCAGTGGATTGGGCGGATAGAGACCGAGGACAGCCCGATGCTGTGCTGGGGTGGAATGTGAAAGAGGACAGCAAGATGCTGTGATGGGCGGCGATGAGAGAGAGAGACAGCCGATGCTTGATGGGGGAGAGAGAGAGAGTGAGATTAGCCGATGCTGTGCTGGGATGGAGAGAGAGTGAAAGACAAACCGAGCTGTGCTGGGATGGAGAGATGAGAGAGAGAGACAGAGAAGCTGATGCTGTGCTGCGGACCAGAGAGGAGACAGAGACAAGCGATTGACTGTTCTGGGTGGAGAGACACAGGACCCCAAAGCTGTGCTGGGAAGGAGAGAGAGAGGCGCCCATGCTGTGCTGGGGTCGGAGAGAACCAGCCAATGCGGTGCTGGGTCGGAGAGAGACATACCGATGCTGTGCTTTGGGCAGTGTGAGACGAGACAGCCGTTTCTGAGCTGAGACAGAGAGGAGAGAGCACAAGCACCAAGAGTATTCAACCTTTACATTTTTAAACGAAACATAAAAAAAATGGTCATTTGTGAATTATAAGCTAATAAGCAGGTTATTACAAACTGAACTCAAAAAACTAGTTTTCAAGTAACAACTTTTTCTAGGTGATGTTACATGTGCATTAGGACCCTTGTTTCAAATGAGCTTCAGAACTCTTCTCGTCCATTGATTTGAATTTGGATCTGCATCACCTAAGTATCAGTGGCTGTGGCAGCCTGCTGTATGTTGTGTAGTCACTGCCTGGTTGGAGTTTGAAGCATTCTCAGTGTGTATGACTCTTCTGTCCATTGAATTTGTCAGGTTTTTGGATGTTTTTTGCTTTACAATTGTTTTGCATGAGGACAGATTTCCCTCCAACGACGCTGTTGCTTAGATGTGACTGCCTCCCGCCATCCATCGACACTCCTTTTGATGTATGCTCCAGAGGTTCTCAATGGGGTTGGACGGGTCAGGGGTGATTGGGGCCACACCATTAGTTGTCCCACATTTTTAGCCCATAGCAGGCATAGTGCAGATGGTGTATATTTACAGCATGAGAAGGGGCATTATCATGCTTGAAAATGGTCTTGCTAGCGGCTATGCAAGGTTCTTCTTCTTGAACCATGGCAGGAGTAAGTGCTGTTGCGATACTCACTTAAATTATGGAGTTCATTTTACACCTTCAGGGGTTATAAGGTAGAGGCTCGACAATCTCTCTCCACATGATTCCAACCCACAAAACATTACTCCACCTCTCCTTGTTGCCGACGTAGCGTGTTGGCATGGGGTGTCCAATCACATAGCAATCCTCAACCTCCATCCTTCTGGGCATCGAGGTTGCTTGGGCATCATCGTTGAACACACCGAAACAGTTTTGAAGTCATCTTCAGTATTGTTTGGCCCATGGTGCCGTTTCTGTTGTGTGCAGTGGATTGAGGAGGACAGAACTGGATGAACTTACGCACATGCTAGCAATACCTCTGAAGCGACCCATGACATAATGTGTCTAGGGGGACGTTGGGGCACCTGCTGCTTAAAAAACTTGTCTGATGCTATGTATCACAAGCATTTTTGCAGGCCTGCTCTCTTTAACAATAGTACATAAATTGCCTGTCTTCAAATTTTCATTATCAGCACGCACTAATTGGTGCTGTGTACTCAGATATACATCAGCTGATTGTACGTTGTGTTCCACGTTGAAGTGTCTCTCGGCAATGCTTGATGGTTGTCATGACTTGTCCGAAACACTCACACATTTTCGTTGCTTCTGAGCAGCCGACACGTCTTTTCTTTCCCATTTGGCTGAAAATGTAGGCTGCTAATTAATGTGACAGCCTTCGTAAGTTGTCTTGCTCTTTTATTGACACACATGCTAAAATAATTCAATGCTACAGGTTGTATGCAAATGCTTTCAGTGATATAAAGAGGCCCCTGTACACACATCACATTTCTATATGACTTTAACTCGACATACATAAAAATTATTACCTTATCACTCCTAAAAACTTTTTTGCATAATATTTTGGTACACAGTGTATTATAGGTGTCATTTCCATGTTTGCGGACTACTTTAAGGTGCTAAATCTTAAATATTAAAACCCTTAATTGGACCAATATTGGAAACTACAGCCCTTAAGGAATATACCAACAGGTGTTGCAAAACATTTTTTTAGCATCGAAATTGAATATAATATTTTTTTTCAATAATTCTCGAAAATTTTAACTGAAAATGTTTAAATTTTTTACAAGGAATTATGAAATGGCATCCAAAAGTTTGTTACACTGTGTCTTCTGAGTTTAGCATTTAATGTGGGTGTAAACTGTTATTTGAGCGATAGGCGGGCATTCAAAAGAGGGGAACTATACAGGCTCTTTGGATTGACGGTTTTGGTGGGAACCATTTTCGCATTTTGACAAAACCCCCCAAAGTAGCAAAAAAGGTGAAACCTTTCTAAAGAAGTCATCCCCTGTTCCATAGATTTTCTTTAGCATGGCGGCCCTGAGAATGAGGGGAAAAAAAACTCAGTTCTGAAATTTGCATGCGCTGTGAGGGCATGGGATACAATTACATTCTGTGTTTTTTAGCTACTACACATAGGCACATTGTTTCTAAGCTATCGCGAACATAATAGAATATACCGACTGTACAGGTCTACCACTTTTCACCGAAAAATGACTTGTATTTGACAACGCACAATAAATAAAAGCTAAACGTCCCATAACTGATCATACATAAGGCTTATCTAAATTTCAACCAAAACTCAGAATACAATTCCTACATCTCTAAAATAAATCCATTATAACAAATAAATAAATATGATAATTCTGTGTTAAGCATAATAATACACTATTTTAACAAATTGAATAAATGCTTAAAATATGTATATTCCTATTCTCCTAAAGCAGTAGTTATACGGCTTCTTTCAATAAAAAACCACCTAAGGGGCTTGTTCACTTGGCGTTTTGGATCTTTTTACGGATATGTTTTTAACAGTTGAAAAGCGCATCCGGATGCGGTTCCGCTCAAAACGCAGCATTGTTACTTATTTGGATCCGTTTTGAAATGCTTTTTCTACTCGCGTTTTACGAATCTGCTTTCCGGATGCGTCTTCAGGAGTTGCGCAGAGGAGTCTCTCTCTCTCTCTCTCTGTTCATCTCTTTCTCTCTCTGGTCTCACTCTTGTTCTCATGTCTCTCTCTCTCACTGCAGCTATTCAATTCTCACCTCATCTCCATGCTGCAATTCTACATCGCCCTCGCTCACAGCAGCACTTAAAATCTACCTCGACTCCAGCAGCACTTCAAATCTCCCTCGCTCCAGAAGCACTTCAAATCTCCCTCGATCCAGCAAGCACTTACAACTAACTCGATCAAGACAGCACTTCAAATCTCCCTCGCTCCTATCTCCTTTATGGGTTTTCACTTGAGTAATACGCTAGAAGAATTGACTTGTCATTATTAATAGAGGATGGCATAATGCGCGCATTGCAGGAGAGCCCATCAAAAGCGCTTCGGCGTTTCTCCCGTGAGAACAGCGATGCGACTTTCTGCATTGTTCTCATGTTATCAATGTTAATACACAAATAATTTGTTCGTCGATCAAGCCATAAACTAACATAAAAAGTAAACAGTAAATGCTGAGGTTTGCCCTAGCGCGAAAAACACAAACTGGGCATAATTTTTACAATCTCATCCTTATACCCTAAACTAGCTCTGTAGTACATTTTAAGCCGCTTGGAGTAAGTACCGGAATTTGGAATTTCAAGTACATCTCATTGTTTCATAGTTGTAAAGGCGAAAAAAGAACGAGACGTCACATCAGTCAGCATGTTGTTGTCTTGTTAGGTGTTGCTCACAGAGGAAGGCATAAAACACCCAATGACCACCCCACCCGGTAGACAGCCATTTGTCCTAATTTTTAGGCGAAAAATTCCTTCCTGACTCCAATTGGCAATCGGAAAAATCCTGGATCAATGACCCCTATCTAGAAATCCTTGGACACTTTAACCTGTTTTATTATTTCGTTCACCAGAATGCATCCAACCCTGTTTGAAACTCCGTCAGTGAATTCACCATGGACAATGTTCCCTTGGCAGAGTGTTCCACAGTCTCACTGCTATTAACAGTAAAGAATCCCTTCTCTCTGTTTATGTAGAAACATTTCGTTCCTAAAGACGTAGAGGATGACCCATGTTCTTGTTACGTTCTGGGTTTAATAAATCTTGGGATGAGATCTCTATATTGACCTTTGATGTGTTTTTATATTATTTATATGTCAACCACAAATAGACATTTTTTACTCTCAAACTAAATTAACTTAAATCTTGCTCTAATCTTTCTGGGTACTGTAGTCCACACCAGTCCTTTTATTATTTTGTTGCCCGCCTTTGTACCTGTTCAGCTATACATTGTCTTCTGTGCACTGTGCCATAACTGTCAACTATATTCCAGTGTGGTCTAACCAGTGACTTGTATAATGGAGAATATTGTTATCCATCATGTGTCTCTATGCCCTTTTAATGCACCCCATGATCCTATGTGACTTTGGCAGCTGCTGTTTCGACACTGGCTGCTACAATTTTTGTTTACTGTCCACCAAGGATTCCCAAGTCAATTCTCCATGTCTCTTTTACCCAGCCTTTTTCACCAATTTAAACTTGTAGTAAGTTATGTTTTTCCTCCCATGTGCATACCCTTGCATTATTTTTACCTGTGTTAAAACCTCATCTGCATTTTCCCTGCCACCAGGCCCTCCAACTTATCCAGATCACTTGGTATTAAACACATTATCCTCTATTGTGTGATTACTTTACAGAGCTTAGTATCGTCTGCCAAGATCGGCCTAATATTCTATGTGTAATTCCCTGTGGAAGGTCATTAATGAAATGTTTGAAGTGGGATAGGGACCATATATGACCCTTGTGGTTCCCCACTAGTATAAGCATATCCTGTCTGAGTATGTCCGTTATTTTATATCACTTTGTGTTCATTTCAGTGAGCAGTTGCTTACCCACTTGCACACATTTTACCCAAGTCCAAGAATTCTCAATTTCAATTTAACACTTTTATGCGGCACCGTTTCAAATGCTTAGAAAAATCTAGATATATGAAATTCCTCATTACGTAAGCTGAGGAGATTAGTTGACAGGGATGATCCTTCATTAAACCCAGCTGGATCGGCGTTAGTTATACTTTTATTTTCAGTGAGATACTCGAGGATTGCTTATCTGAGAAAACCTTCATACATTTTTCATACAACAGAGAGTTCAATTACCGGCCATATAGTTTCTGGGAATCACTTTTTGATCCCACATTTTGATTCATTGGCACCACTTTTGCTAATGCGCCAATTCATTTGGGACATACCCCGTTATTAGGACAGTCAATTAATTATTATTGTATTGGGGCATATCTATGACATCACCTTAACTCCCCTATAAGGACACGTGGGTGTATGCCATCTGGTCTGGGGATTTGTCTGTTTTATTTTCTTATACGGAGCTGCACTTCTTCCTGGGTTAGGACAAGAAAATTTTAGTTGGAGTTGACATACACTCACCTTGAATTCAACCTGGAGGCCTCATCCTCCTAGCGTAAATACCAGTGGAGAATAAAAGGGTTTAATAGGTTTGCTTTTTTCTCATGCCTCTATTAGTCCTCTCCCTCTGTACTTTTCAAAAGGGGCTCAACATTTTCTGTTTTAATCTTTTTTAATATTTATATAGTTAAAAAAGATTTTGGGGGTTTGTTTTACTTCTATAGAGATATGTCTTTCCGTATCAGCTTTGCTTCCTTTATCTTTATTTTACTACACTTTATTTTTTTCCATATAGCTTATTTGTGCCTCTTCATTCCCTCCTGTTTTGTTAGCTGGAAATGTTTCTTTTTGTTTTTTATTGCATCTTTTACATCCCTGTTGATAGACTTGGGTTTTTCCTTTATCTAATTATTTTTTACCATATGGTATGTACTCTCAAACGTGGTAGCCTTGGTTGTTTTTAAAAAATATCCAATTTTTTATTTGTTCTGACATATTTAAAACAAATCTCCTTGAGACTATGGGATTTATCATATTTTTTTGATGTTATAGGTATAAAATTATAGGAATGAAAACTTTATAAGTTGTGTCATAGTAATAAAAATTGTTTGATTACACTGTGAAGTGTTGCATATGGTAGTTTGCAGGGGCATCCATATAGAATCTTTCAAGAATCTTCACAAGTGAGGTTATATTTTAATGAATAATTATGGTCCTGTTTCTGTTGTGTTAAACATAGTACTTTTATTACAACCTTTTATCTTGCTATCCGACTCTTTCTTTGATTCCTTAGAGACCTTTTTTCATTTAATCTTTCTGTATTTATTGGGGCAACCATTCTCTTTTATGTAGTTCCCCACCTATAATTAACTAGGCAGATGTTAGGGACAGTGTCGCATTCCTTAAATAAGGATCAATTTTACAGAAACTTTTGCCATAGTTTCATGATAAAAATTTCGCAAATTGCATTCTCCTTCACACACTACCTGATAGCTTCTGCGAGGGTGGTCAAAATAGATAAAAAGAAGAGAAAAAAGGAGACAGAGCAGGCGCCTCCTCGTGTAATTACTCTCAAGTAAAATCTTAACCAATACTATTTATAAAGCACTAACATGCATTTATTTGTGCAATTTAGAACTGAGGCCGTATCAAAACTGTATTATTAGAATATGTTCTTAAAGGAAAATGGTAAAATATATGTCAAAAATCCACTGGAATTAATACATTACAAAATCCAATAATTTCCTAAGCTTGTCTAATCATGTTGGGGTGAATCGAGGAACAATTCGATTTAATTGATAGATTAGGTTGACGGACCACCCTTGGAGAAATTATCTGAGTTCGGAACTGTAAGTAAAGAGGAATTTTCTGCCAAGAAACTTTCCTTTAAGTACGATAGTAATTTTATTTAAATAAAAAAATAGTGACCATCGGAATAAGGGGTAATAATAAACAAATCCCAAAACCTGGTATCAAAGAACAACAGAGGAATCTGGAATAATATAACGTTACATTGGATAAGGATACGACTAATAAGTAAAAGAACATAAATGATAAGTTATATAAATATCTTAGAAATGTGTGAATAGAGTAATGATTCACAATCATGTAAGATTCTTACTAATATACAGCCCCATGATCATTGGAATCCTCTAGGGTAGAATCAGAATACCTTATCAATCTAGAGGAGCAGTCAACATAATTGAAGTATTAATCAAGATAGGGTCACCTATTATAGTAGTAATTCCCAAACCAGGTGCAACCTGGCATTGTTCCTTTTTTAGGCTTTTGTCCAAACCCCAAAAACTTAACAATAAAAAAAATGGAGCAGAAGCCAATACAATAAAAAAATACTTTACCTATCGGAAAAAAGAACACACCCAAAACGAGGATGCCGATCAGGAAAAAGAACAAACACTTCATTGCTGTCAGGGTGGGCCCGCCCCCCGTCCAGGTCGCGGGGGCCCCCCGGGCCACCCCCACGACGGACCCCCGCCCGCATGCCCGGGCGCCTCACCCGCCTGGCCAAGCCCCCCTCTATTTACCCTTTTGCTCCCTCGCCCCCGGCGTGGCGTCCCCGTCCTAAGGCGCGTGCGCGGGCTCTGGAATTTAAAAAGGGGCCATGCACCTTTTAATTGGCATTCCCTGCATGCCCTTGTTTAAGCCTCCCCCCTTCCCGGGCTGTTGGGGGATTTTTGTGCCATTTCACCTATTGAGAAAGCGTTTTAGCCTTGGTCCTGATTTACCGTGTCCGACCATTAGCTTCCGCCCCGACCACGCACCTCCCCCCTGCCCTGAATACTGCCTGTCCAAAACCACGAACCAAAAGGCCTGCCCCCTAAAACCCTTCTGCCTGTCCCGACTACACCTCCCTGACGATTCTGCCTACGCTATACCTTGGCTCCCACCGCAAAAAGTCACGTCGGGGTAAGACCCCGGTGGATCCACCTTTACGTCCAGGATCGTGATAGTAAAAATCCGGCCTGGATCCCCCCAAGGTGCCTTGCCGTCTGCGGACCCCACCGCCCTGTGGGTCAGCGTTCCAAAACGCTCCTTCAGCAAAACCCCCAACTCAGCTATCTCTCCGCCCTGATGCGCAGTTTTGGACGCTCAGAACAGCACCCCGCCCCGTGGCCCCCACGCCCTCCGGTTGTTTCCGGGGGCCCTGGTCCACGGCTTTGTCGTCTTGTCGACCAAATGCGATGGGGACTCCAAGGCCCCCGGGGCTTTTATCACCCAATGCTCCCTGCTATTGGTTAAGGGGGAACCAATTTCCTACCGAATGGGGTTTAAGGGGGCGTTGGCTAGCCTTCTCTCCGGAAAGCCGGCCTGGGGTAAAACCCCCCCCTGGGACAGGGCGATTTCCGGTCCAGTTTAAACCCGGCTTCTTTTTCACCGAGTTCAGGAGCGTTTTCGAGAACCGTCCCGGGCTTCTTCAGCCCCAACCGCCTTTCAAACCTGCGCAAGGGGGGCCCCGTAGGGACTATGCCTACGTTTCCCCACTTTTTCTTCCGAGCTATCTTGGGGAAAGAAGCGGCGTTGACGCCCCCTTCAAAAGGGCCTCTCCGCCGCAAAAAGGTGCTCTATTCCCGGGGGTCTTCCCTCTTCCCTTTAGTGACCCCAATTTCCTGGGCCCCTCGGTTTGACATCCGTTTCTTGGAACGCCGGGGGAACCGGGGAGGAAGGGGGAAAAAAAAATAGACCCGGCGCTTCCTGGTCTGGCTCCAGTATTTCAAAGGCCGCCTCAGTTGCCTTCCCAAAACCCGCCGCCCGGGAAGCCCTGGAAGTGGGATAGGGCCCCCCTGTCTACAACGAAACAACCGAAAACGTGAGGAGAATCTTTGTCTGTACTTGGGGGGGTTCAGACCATTTTCTGCAGTCCTGCCCTGCGCCCTCGGTGGGAAAGAGCGCACCTAGGGGACGTAGGAAGGCGCCCTATGGGGAAACAAGCCTCTCCCCCCCTGACCTGCCCCGGATCTCGGACGGGCCTGGTTCCCCTTTCATGCTTTGTTTCCTGGACTTGGGGCGCCGGAAAAATTTTTTGGGCGTGCCCGGTGTCCCAGCATAACCTCCCTGTATCCCCGGGAAGCCCCTCTCATCTCCCCTGTCATGGAGAAAAATTTTAAGGATTTCCATTCGGTTCCCAATGAGCCCCCGGGT
>JAODAL010073969.1:0-14549 GCA_025379985.1 Phyllomedusa bahiana
CCCATGCTGGGGAAAGGACAGTTTGTCAATTTCCATTTTAAAAAAAAAAGGGGGTTGAAAGACTCCTTTTTCCGCACTTTGTAATCTGGGGGCCCCAGACAGGTTTAAGGGCCCAAATTTTGGCCCCGGGAAAAGGGGCCAAAAATTTGTCCAGTTAAAACAAAAATGGGGTTAAAAGACCCCTTTTTTTCTGGCATTTTTAAAAAATGGGGGCCCAAAGAAACCTTTTTTAAAGGGGTTTTCTGGGTAAAGGACAGATTTTGTTGGGTTTTCCCAGTTCAACTAAAAGGGTGGTTAAAATATCCTTTTGGGGCCCTTTTTAAAAATCTGGGGGCCCATGCAATTTTTCGGGTTTCTTTGGGCGTTCCGGCAGGGATTTTCCCAAGGGTCCATTCAAAAAATTTAGGGGTTAAAATTCATACTGCCTTCTGGCATTTTTTTAATTTGTGGGTGATGCAGGTTTAAAGGGGCCATGTGTGGTACAAGACGGTTTGGGTGAATGTGTTCTGTGATTTTTTTTCTGGATTTTAAATAACCTAAGTTTTGGGCCTAAGTTTGAACCCACAAATCCTTTTTGACGGGTTGGGGATTTTAAATTTTTCAGCTTTCCAGCCTTGTTTGGGTGTAAAATGAAGTGTTTGTTGCTCCCCCCATAGACTTTAATGGTAATCGCTCTTTTAATCGAGCTCACTATCAAAAACCCTTATCAAAAGCCCCCACTTTCGACTACGTTTCAAATCTCGTAGCCAACGAATTTCGCTCAAACAAATTTGGAAAAGGGAAAATTTTAAACAACGTAAACCCAAAATTTTTGGGGTGATTTTTTGGGGCTATGTGACCGGGCCCCAAGTTTCTTTTGGGGGAAAAAACCTTTAAAGGATTTTTCGTCGTGGGAAACCAAACATCTGGTACTTTTAAACAAAAGGGTGCCCCCCCCTCCCCTAGCAAGACACTTTTTTGGAAAGTACAAAAAGGCGAAATAAAAGGGCTTTTTTTTTGGGGAATATGTGGTGAAAAGCTGGGGGGAAAAAAAGGGGTATTTGGAGTGGTTTTTGCAGGAAGAGGGCAAGAGGGGTTTAAAACGATCAAAACATTGAAACCAAAAAGGCCCTAAATGAAGGCTTTTCATTTTCGGCATTTATTTGATCTTGCTGATTCCCCATATATGATTTTTTGAAGAAAAAAATGAAATATGTGATTAAGTACGGTCAAAAGGGTATGCCAAAAGTTGAATATTGAAATTTGGGGCAACAGATTCATATAAGTTTTTTTTTTTTTTTCCCCCCCCTTTTTCCCCCCCCCCCTTCCAATTTTCCCCCGTGGGCCCCCTTCCCCCCTCCCCCCCCCCTCCCCCCTTTTCCTCTACTTTTTTTTCCCCATTTTCCCGGGTCCTGAAAAAATGACAATAAATTTTTCCGTTTAAAGGGCCTTTGGGTTTCAAATTTTTCAAATTAGGGGGCAAAGTATATTTGGGTTTTGCAAGGGATATTAAAGTTAAAAAGGTACTCATGAAAGTGGAAATTGGGTTTTTTCTGCTTTCCCGGGGCCCGATTTGGTGCGAAAGGGGAAAGGGGGGTGGGTCAGTGGCCCTTTGGGGGGGGCTTTGGGGTTTCCTTTCATTTTCCCATGTTTTTTTCACGCTCCCATTGTAAAGTGGTGGATTTTGTGGTGGCTGTTAGCCCTAGGAGGAATCTTCAAAGGGGAAATTGTGAGGTTCCCAAACTGTGGGAGGGAGGGCTAGCCAAAGGGGCCCCAAAACATTTTTTTAAATGAATTGAATATTACATGTAAAAGAGAAGTGGTTTATGAATAAAGTTTTTGAGACAATACTATATAGTTTTAAGGGGGCCCCTGAAATTTTCTTTTGGAAAATGAAATTTTCATAAAACTTTAAAAAGGGGAAAAAGTGTTTTTATGGGAAGAAAATATAAAAGTGGCCCAAATTGTACAGTGGAGTTTAGATTCCCAAAAAATTATCATATTAGAAAATTGAAGAGAAGGGGCTTAGGGGAATTTGTTTTAAAGAGGCCATTGTGCTGGAATGTACACCTTACCCTTCTTAGTTATTCTAGGTGACGCACCCCATTTGCAATAAAATAGAGAAGTGAGAGGGAAAAGCCCATCCCAGTCAGGGCTGAGGTGTCTTTTGGGTGCGGTGCATTGGCAGGGGCAAAGGGGAAAAGAAGGGGCCAACCCGTTAGGGGAGATGGCAATTTATGAATTTTGTTGGTTTCCTGAGAGAAATGGTGGCATTTTCCCAGCAGGATTTTTTGGGGTGTGCTGCGGAAGGGGGAGGGGTTTTTTTATTTTGGTTTCCGATGGCAAATTTGGTGAGCCCCTGAAGGGGGGTTTTTTAACCTAACAGATATAAAAGGAAGTGAGCTCAGACCACATGTGTTTGGGGAACCCTAACCCTTTGAAAAACCTTTAAGCTGCGAAAAAAAGTCGGCAGGTCAGATATACTTTTTAAATTGTGATTCCCCCCCTTTTTTCCTAAAAGTGTCACCTGTTTGCAGCCCGGTGTAAAAGGGGGGCCTTATTTTTTTCTGTGTCTATGAGATTCGGGACGACTGCCCAATTAGTTTGGCGGGGAAAACCCTTTAACTGGAGCTATTACTTTGCAATAGATTTGGGCCCTCCCCTTTTTAGTAGGGGGGGTTCCACCAGACTTGAAAAATAAAAGGGAGTTTTTTTTCCCCTTTTTCCCAAAAAACCCCCAAAAAGGGAAAAATTTATGAGGTTAAGATCGGGTTTTTAAAATATGTGGTATAGAGGGTTAAAAGTAGATATAATAAAAGTTTTCGTTTTTGTGTTTAACAGATAGAAAAACTGATAGAGTTTTAAATTTGCCTATGCAAAAAGTAAATAAAAGTTTCAAAAGGGCACTTTTTTGTTCCCCCCGAGATTTTTTCCCCCCCCCCCCCCCCCAAATTTTTGGGGATTTTTTTTAGGCCCCAAAAAAAAAAACAAACCTTTTTTTTTTTTATTTGAAGATCATAAAAAAATCATTTAAAAAAAAATCCATTTGCACGAGAATCTTTTTTTTAATAGTTTTGTCCCAAGTCCCCCCAAAACTTCCCATTGTCAAAGGGGCTTTTTGGGGCCCCCTCAAGGGTGCCTGGCCCTGTAGCAGCTGCTACCGCGCACCTACTAAAAACAAAAAGCCCTCTTTTCAACTGGCCTAATTTTTTTCAAATTACCCATTTTAAAAGGGAATTTAAATATTTAGCCACTCATTTTTTTCCCGTCCCTCTTAAAAGCCAAATTTTCTTCAACCCAAATTGTTCCCCAAACTTTTCGTTTTTTTTAAAGGGAATTATAGCTTCTCCCACCTTAAAGGTATAAAAATTAAAAAAAAAACATCTTCTCCCCATTGATTTTAAAAAGGGGTTTTTTAGTGCTAGGGTTTGAATAGAACCTGATCCGGACACACTAAAAATTCAGGTTTTAACAAACTAGAACTTTTTACTGCTCGGCCAATCTCTAAATTTTTACCAAACCCCCTAAATAGCTGACATAAGAAAAAAAAAAAAATTAAAGCTATAGAACAAAACCAAATTTTAGACCCGACAAAGACAAAATTCAAAACAACACACAGTATGTCCAGTAGGGATGACCCCGCAAAACTAAACTAGGTGATCTAAATTTTTATAATCTTTAATACCAGAAGATGAAAATAATGAAATATAGATAAGGGATGCACTGATATCAATTATCTCAAAAACTGCACAACCAGGGGGTCATAATGTCCCATGTAAAGTGAATCCTCCCTTTCATTCAGGTAAAATATGTATCATATGCAACTTCCACCCTAAGTATAATATAACAAAATTCTTGATATGTACATGACCTCAGTATCGGCAAAAAATACATGCAAGTCCCAATGTGGGCAAAACATACATGCAAACCCTAGTGAGAGCACAAAAATACATGCAAACCCCAGACACGTTTCTTCCCAGGTCAAGAATCATCAGTGAAGGATACCTAAAAATAAAAAAGAATATATACAATGTATAGAAAATGCTGGGACATGAGAGATTCATTTTTAACAATATACCAACTAAATTTTCTTAGTTTCAACATATCTGAAGATCTCAATATTACTAGGATGGTGTATCCATAAATAAATGGAAAGAAAGTGGGAACAGGTTTGCTCTACCACCTACAGTCTCAGTCACACAGAAAGACAGAGGGAAAGGGATATATTCTTTTACCAAGGTTACGCCCTCTTTTTCTTTAAGCAGTCATATCGCTCTCCCCTACGCAGCCAAATTCACTCCATCTACTGTGGTAGACATCCTGCCAACTATCCCAAGTGACAAACGATCATATTTTATCAGATCAGGTTCAGATCAGGTTCAGGTTTTTAAACAGTGTGTATAGAGGTTAAGAGTTAGATATAATAAAAGTTACATTTTAGTGTTTAACAGATCGAGAACTGATAGAGTTTAAGTTTGCCTATGGCAAAATAGTAAATATAGTGTTTTGCTACAACACCTATCTTTTGAAAATCCTTCTATATGAGTGCTGGATTCACCTACCTTCATTGCTCATTTCAAGAGGGCATCTACAGCCGGACGCCAATATCCTGTGCACCGTTGTTACTAAACAAGGAATAGGCAGACCCTGTAGCCCGAGACTCCCGGTGAGCGACACTATTGTTTTTTGTTTTTCAATATATAAAACTATCGAACCCCCAAAACTGCAAAAACAGAACTTTTGGGCACTGAGTATGATTTAGCAAATCCAGTCCCGCTGTCTATTATATATCCATGTATATGAGAGTTAGACATTATGTGAGCCCGCAAATGTCGATAAAATAACAGCTTCTGGGTGTGGGAAAGATGCAGCCAGCAATATCAAACTCCTTAATTATTGATGTCTATGGAGAGGAAAATGCTATCTAACTAATTAAGAGCAGTCTGTACAGTAAAGAGAGTGAGCTGAAAATGATGTTCACAAGGCAAAACAGTGAAATATATATAACATGTTCATGTTATTTTAGCAGCCAATGAGAGCCCTACACCCTAGCGATTATGTTTTTGACACTTCTCTGTGCTCTGCACTGATTGGATGGCCCCCAAAAGTGCAGAAAGCCGCTGAAAACTAAACTGAAAATGGCGTGTCGAACTAGAGCTAGAACTTTACTCGAACGAACAGTAAAATGTTCGGTTTGAGTTCTAAAAATTCAAGAAGTTCTACTAGAACTTAACTTTTCTAGAACAGTTCAATAGACACTAGAAATAATAAAAGTTCAAGTTTAAGGGTGGGATTATTTTGGGTTTTTTGTTGAGATCTTCTCATCCTGTTTTTAACACTTTTTGGAGAACATTGTCTTTATCAGTCAAACAAATTAAGATAAATATATTTTCCAAACAAATGCAATGTGAAGGCCAAATACATGTTTTAACACATTTCAGGGAATGTTCACATCTCTCTTCAGGAGAAAATAAAATGTATCAATAGTTCCATGGTCTTTTTGGGGGAAATTTTTAAGAGGGGAAAATCGTTTCTAACGAAGTGGAATTCGTTTAAATTTCAGGAAAATTTTCTGAAAGAAGTCAAAGTTTGGGGTGATTAAACGGGAAACCCAAAAGCGTATTTTTAATTGATAAAAGGCTGCAAGCATAGGCGTTACTGGGGCAAAGAACTCGGGAGGAAGAAAGGATTACCCAAAAATGATATGTGCAGAGATAAAAGCCAATCAGAGCCCGCGGGAAATTCTGTGACGCCCACCCCCACTTATAAGTCCTGGACCCCATGCTCTCACACGGCCTCATTGTGCCGTGTTGTAGCTGCTTCAGCCCCATTAGGGGAGATCCCACACAAAAGAAAAAATTTTTTTTTACAGCAATTTTTTTGGGGTGCAAAAGCTTTTCTCAAAAACGGCTTCTTTTTTAACTTCTAATTTTGTTTTTGGGGGTTTTGGGAATTTTGAAGAAAAAAGTTTTTTGCTTCCAATTCAGTTTTTGCATTTTGTTTTTTAAGGGCTTCTCTCATTCTGGAGTACATTAAATATCCAAGTGGTTATTTTAAAACCTTTTTTTTGCAAATGTATCAGAAAAAAGAAAGAGCGTTTTTTAAACCCCTAATACCATTTAAATTTTTGGGCTGCTCATTTCTTTTGGGGCGAAATTTTATACCCAAAAACCCATTTAAAAGCTTTTGTGCTTTTGTATCAGTAAAAGAAATTTTTTTTAAACCCAAAGAAAAAAATTTTGTCTGCAGCATAATTCATATCTGAATTTAATTAAGCTTTTTTCTGTTTGTTGTAGTAAAGTAAAAAACACGTATTTTGAGGGGGGGGGGGGGGGGGGGGGGGGGGGGGGCCCACTAGGGCTGTTAATTTTTGGCAGCTCATTTTATTTTGCGCAGTTTAAATCCAAGGGTTACCCAAACCTGTTAGTGGGTTCATTTGGATCAAATACAGGTGTGTATTTTATCAATACAGATATTTTCATTAAACAAATCGAAAATTTTGAACAAACAGTAATCAGAAAAAGGGGGCGGGCTCTTCACATGCGAGTGACAGTGGCACAAACTTTTCCTGGAGAAAAGGACAGGTTGCACACATAAGGGGCACTCAGCAGCAGGGGTCCTCAGTGAGGCCAGAACTGCAGGGCATCTACGGCCGGTGTTGACCAGAAACCCCAAAGGGGTTCTTGTTGGGTTACTAGGTCATCCACTTCCCCCCAGATGACATCTGAAAACCCCCAGCCAAGAGTCGGGGGAACGTCAGAAAAAAACCCTTATTGCCACCCCGGGAGGGGGTCCAGCGGCCTCCCCTGTCCTAACCCGCCCTGCCCCCATGGGTTTCCTTCACCAAGATCGAATGTGGCGGGGCTCAGCGCCACTAAAACCCCCGGGATGAACAATTTGAGGGGGACAGTCAGGGAGCGGCTAGGGAGCTAACTTTGGCACCACGGCCCGCATCAACACATCAGCGTTACCATCCGGTGGGCCGGGGAGAAACGGGGCTAGATGGGGTGGTCCATCCTGCGCCGCAGCAACAGTAGCAGCACCCGCCCCCAGGGGCATGCATGCCAGGGGAAACCAGTCCACCACCTCACAGAAGGAGCTGTTTTCTCTTTTGCCATCACCTCCGGACCAATGCCCTGCTCCTTCGCTACCTGGCGCCAGCATCGTTCAACGGGGCAGAAAAAGAGACAACATAGCATCCAATCTCCTAAGGTAGAAGCTGACCGGTTTCCGTCCAATTTTTGGGTACTGCAGTCCCTCCTTTCCAAAGGGTGGACTCTGCACCATCAAAATTTAATGGCCTTCCCGAGCCGGGGTGGAAATTTCCCCAAGCCAATTTTTTTCCCCAAAAAGGGCAGTACCACCCTTAAAAGTATGTAAAAAAAGAAGGTGGGCCAGTCCTTGAGCTTATGGGTTTGTTCCAAAGGTCAGGGCAGCGCGGCGTTTGGAGCTGAACTGGGGGCAGGGCCATACTGTCCTTTAGGCCCACTGGGAATTCTTCCTGCCCACCCCACAAAAAACCAAACTTGGACGGGAGACGCCGCTTTCTCCCCACTTTGTCAAACACGCCCTGCCCAATGTCGCCCCCTCCTCCACCACCACCACCAACCATCCAGCCTCCACAAGTATGCTCCAAAACCACATGTGAGGGCACAGCGTGTCACGCGGTTCTACCCCGGCTTGCCTCGGCAACTAAGTCACCGGGGGAGGAACAACCCACGTCCATGCACAAAAAATTGAGTGTGGCTTCTCCGCGCCAACGTAAACGGAACCAGGGTGAGGGGACAAGGGGAAGAACATGGTTTCCTACTGCCCGGAGGGGTGGGGGGGGGGGAAAAGGGCAAAGGAAAAGGGGGGAAGAAGATCTTTAAAAGATTCCGAAAATGGGCCCGGGAAAATTTTGCATGCACTTCATCCCATTCCTACAAAAGCCAGGCATACCTCCTCGAGTTGCAGCGGCATAATAGCCTCCCCCAACACACCGAATTAAGTTTTTTCCCCCCGTTGGAATTCCCGCCTGCACATGTTTGGGGCAAATGTATGAACAGAGAAAGGCCATTAACGATTTTTGGGTGATTCCAGGGGGATAGGAGTACTCCCCTGTGTAACTTTGAGTCAGCCATTTTGCAGCTCGGCGTGACACCTGCCGTTTGCGAGGCCATTTTAGAGGCGATGCTATTTTCAGCGCCAGGAATACAGGGGTAATAACTCTTCCACGCTTCATGTCCTGGAACAGATGCTGAAAAATCTGTCTGGGGGAGGGACTGGAACGTGGCGACTACATCAGAGGCCCCAGATCCGGGGGGGACTGAAATGGGGAGGGGAGGAGGAAATTGGAGCACAAGCATTTTTTGGTGAAAGAGGGTTTTTTACCCAGTGCGGAGCGGAGGAGCAGGAGCCTGGAGGGGTAGAGGAATGAAAAAGACGGGCAGATGCCCCGCAAGCACCGGGGCATATACAGTGGAGATGGGGCAGGGGTCCCCTCAGTCACTGTGCAGTGGCCCCCAGCATGCTGATTTGCCTGGCTAGTGACAGCCGAATGTCACCATCCAGAGAGGGGGACTTTGGTTTCCCCCCTTTGGACCCTCGCTACCGGCCAAAAGTGGGAGCCTTTTTCCCCCGCTGCTGGAGGGAACAAACTCAAATACTATGAGAAATCTTCGTAGTCACTTGGCCACTGCCCATGTGTGGGCCCTTTCCCTCCCCTGAAAAAGGTCTGACGGGGGGGGTTTCCCATGCTCACGTACCCTGCCGCGGCTGCTGTGGGAAGGTGGGGAGGTAGGAGCAGTACCACTCCATCAGCGGGAACCTAAGTCTGGAGCCTGAGGGGCAGCTTCCCTTCACCCACCTATGATGGGGGCATTCCAAAGCGCACAGGGGGACCTGGAGCAGACCCTGAACCAACAGGTGGTGGCCTACTTGGACAGCACTCTGCCACCCAAGTTAGAAGATCTGCTGGAATACTGGGCAGCCAAACTGGATGTGTGGCTGCAACTTGCTGAGTTTGCAGTGGAGAAGCTGTCCTGCCCAGCCAGTAGTGTGGCATCAGAGCGGGTGTTCAGTGCTGTGGGGGCCATCGTTACGCCAAGGAGAACCCGCTTGTCCATGGGAAATGTGGAACGACTGACCTCATGCTGCTGCTGCCGCCGTGCCCTCCACACTGTGTCATTGTATCACTGTCTGACCTCATGCAGCTGCTGCCGTGACCTACACACTTTGTCATTGTGCCACTGACTGACCTCATGCTGCTGCTGTGGCTGCTGCCGTAACCTACACACTCGGTCATTGTGCCATTGTCTGATCTCATGCTGCTGCTGTTGCTCCTCCCATTATCTCCACACTCTGTCATTGTGCCACTCTGTGACCTACTCCTGTTTTTGCAACCTCCAGAATGTCATTGTGCCGCTCTCTGACCTCATGCTGCTGCTGTTGCTCCTGCCATGACCTCCAAACTCTGTCATTGTGCCACTCTGTGGCCTACTCCTGTTTTTGCCACCTCCAGAATTTGTCATTGTGCCACTGTCTGACCTCATGCTGCTGCTGTGGCTGCTGCCGTTACCTACACACTCTGTCATTGTGCCACTGTCTGACATCATGCTGCTGCTGTTGCTCCTGCCATGACCTCCACACTCTGTCATTGTGCCACTCTGTGGCCTACTACTGTTTTTGCCACCTCCAGAATGTCATTGTGCCACTGTCTGACCTCATGCGCTGCCGGGCTGCTGCCGTGACCTCCCACTGTTTATGTCCCATCTCTGATCTCATGCTGCTGTTGATCGTGACCTCCACACTGTTCATTGTCCACTCTCTGACCTCATGCTGCTCCCTTGGGCCCGCCAGGGCCCTCCCACTCTGTCATTGTGCACTATTGACCTCATGTTGTGCTGTTGCCCCGCCGTGCCCTTCAACTTGTCATTGTGCCCTCTGTGGCCTACTCCTTTGGTGCCCCCCCACCTCTGTCATTTGCCCTTTTTCTGACCTCATGCCCGTTGATGATTCATTTTCCACACTGTGTCATTGGGCCTTTGGGCCCTATGTTGCTGCACCCCAAATTTTTGTCATTGTGCCACTCTGTGGCCTACTCATCTGCTGCTAAGTGACCGCTGTCTCACTGAACCCCCTTGGTTTCCTAATGCTTTTTTCCACTCTCACCATTCATGGTTGACACTAGTTTAGTTTTCCCTTCTTTTCCCCTGTCAAAGGAATGGGAAGGATCGGTTTGCTACCAAAAGCGGGAGGGATAAGAACACAGAAACAGCAAATTCCCCTTTACTGCTCATTTTTTATTTGGACAACTCCTGTTTTTTTTAGTAATACGATGGATTATTGACCCTTTAAAGCGGACACTGACGGATGAAAAAGGAAAGGGGAAAAGTCAGAGACTCAAAGCAACATTTTCGCCCCCCAAAACCCCTCCACTCTTCGGGGAGCCTCTGCATTATCACGTTTTTAAAAAAACAGTTCTTATATTTTGTGACGGTTTAAAGCTCTGGGCCCCATGGGTGACCCCTCTGTGACGTCCCCTTACTGTGCTGAACCCGTGCCGGCCCAGTAACCCACTATGTGTTCTTTGCGCTTTGTAGGATCTTAGCCCTAAGCTTGTTTTTTTCCAGTTGGCACTGCCATGACTTTATCAGGCTGCATTCCTGCTTCAGTTTTTTGGTCAGTTCTGCCCCCGTAAGTGCCCAGGGAATTTTAGAGTGAAGCGATTCTAATAGCGGCGGCAGTCATGTGCGTGTCATACTAAAACACAGCATTGTATGAAGACCAAACCAAGCTCCCTCTGCATATTTAAGCATGGCACAATATTCTACAGCACCCTACAGGCTCTGTGCAGCCTGGAAATAGCTCGAACCAAAATAGCTCGAACCGAAGTAATTCGAACCAAAATGAATTTTGACGGAAAATTTGGCGAAGTCGGCGAACCGAATTTTTGAGAAATTCGCCCATCTCTAGTAATATTGCCTAATATGTGCAATAAAGTATCCTGAAAAAGGATCACTTCACTACAGATTGCCATGATATTAGAAAGCCAAACTAAAAGTTGAAAAAACAGCACTGGCAATTCATGAGTCAAAAAGTCAACATTGAAAGTTTATATGTTGTAAAATCACTTATAGATTATTTTTTATATAAAATATTGCACAGAAATATATCTCATACTTGATCAAATACTGATTTACATGCTCTGTTAGGGTCAAAAAACTGTATGAAAACTGTCTTGGTCCAAAACTCACTTTGTTGCTGATAGCAACCAATCAGAGCGCCCCTTTCATTTCATATAGTGCTCTGGAAAAATAAAAGGGGCCCTCTGATTGGTTGCTATGGACAACATAGTGAATTTTAGACCTAGTCAACTTTCATACATGTGACACTAACTGTCTATTTAGACTGTGGGTGGTTCTATAGCAGTGACTAGCATATTCAACTGCTAGCTGAGCAGTTACCCTAACAAGTATAGGAGAGCTTATCGTTATTAAACAAAAGCTACATGTGCTGTGAGGACTGAGTACAATGGATTTATCTGTAAACAGATATTAATTTTGTTATAGATAATTAGGTTTATCTAGAACTCAGTCCTGCCAGTCCATCCATAGGGTGATGTCACTCCCTGCTCTATGCTCTCTCAGCTAATCAGATACAGAATTATGGGCTGGTAAGCAGGCAACTATAGCCATGAGTAAGAGCATACAAACTCAAAATGTGTAGGCATTCCCTATAGACTTTAAACCTTCCTTGACAATATGGCTGTAGCTATTTTAAGTAAGGTCTAGTAAAGGTAGACATTTTATATCACAATATTAAAAGGAAGTCCAGTTTTTCTACTATTTACTTAATGTGAATCTACTAGGCTTATATGAATCAACCTTACAAAACTGGCAAGGTGTACTGGACTCCTATTATACCACTAATGCAGATTGGATTGGTGGTGAGTTCTCTTCTATTTTTGTATTATATAACTATAGATACCTGAGAGCACTCAAGAGCACTTCAAATGTCTCTTATCTCATGACTAGTGTAAAATTGATATGGCAATATATTTAGAAAAAGTCTTCATTTGACAGTCCCTTCATATTGAAAGCTAATCTTTGTACTGAGAAAAGCCCCTTAACGATCTGGAGATATCACAAATGATGCTATTATCAGGGAAGTAGAGTAGATGTAAAGGTGAAATGTGGTTAGCACAAAGAAAAATGTCAGCGCGAGCTCCCGAAAGACACGATGTACTGAGGAGCGTACTGTACGCTCTGCAATACATCATGTCAACATAGCCTTAGACTAATATTATAGTCCTGGAAATAATAGTTACTTTGCAAATAGTGAACCTCAAGTATAAGCTTTTATCTTTCAATATAAAATCAGGCTAAAGATAAAATATTTTTGGGAAATTTGGAATGTTAAATGTCTTCATAAAAAGTTAATATATAATATATATTCCATAAATGTCAAAGATTGGAATGATTATACACATAGCTCAGACTGACCTTCAGGAGATTTAATTTTAATTGTATGGGTTCTGACTTAATTTGAAAACTGATATAGGGTCTGTTCAGTTTTAGGGGCCTCGAGTCTAATGTATTGCACTTAGGGCGAAGATTCAGTTAAGCAAACAGTGGCCAGTTGTTCACAGTTAAGCTTTCATTTCATATGATGCTCTGGAAAAATACAAAATAAGCTCGAAAAGAATAGAGAAAGTCTAACATCAAGACAGTTTTCATACAATAGGCCCGAAAGGTGTATCTGCAGTGCAGTGAGTAATGAACTACAATCTGGGACCATCTATCCTTACATTAACAAAATAACATCCCCAGACTCCACTGCTTCCCCTCATTATAGCCTACAGAAGAGTTTAAAGGAAATGTGCCATCCAAAAATGATCTATTGTTTAACTCACATTTTTATGTTAAACACATTTTTGTAAGATATTTTTAGGTCTTTTTTAATTTTCCATATCACTTTCAAAATTTAAAAAAAATCTTACATCTTGCCATTTTCAGTTAGGCCCCTAGGCCTGATAATAGTCTGACACTTACTGTTCTGTAGAGAGAATTTCAGCAGTCTGCTCATTAACAGTAAAAGCAGGATTATACTGAAAGGTGACACCAATGTGTATAGATAACACAGGATCCACCATTCACAATAGGAGATAGTCACAGTCCACCCTCTCTTCCCTTTCCCTGCACACTGACTTCTTCCCAGGTCACAGAGCACGCCTAGAAAACTCTCCTATAGAAGTCAATGGGACTGACCTAGTTCACAGGCCCTTATGTGCATGAAGATTGTAAAGAATCTCTCTAAATTCTATTAAAGCAGTGCAGGCAAGAATGCTATCCCCACCATCATATAAGACAACAGAATTGGGAAATCTACAATCAGAAAATAAAAACGGCTAAGAAGAAAAGAATATGTATCAGTGTCTTCATTTAGTAAACAAAATGGTGACAGATTCCTTTTAAAGAAATTTCTTAAGATTTAAGACAGTGCCCAACAGGATTGCAAAATTTGAGGCACCAGTCCCTCTTCAGGATCTCTTGTCATCCCTACAGCCAAATTGAACTTCTGTACCACGCAACACAACTACTGCTGGGACCTGACGTCTCCTTTTCTAGGCTAGCTGACATCAGTACAGACCTAAGGATTAATAATAGCCAAACTCAGTTACAGATGTAGCAAAGATTAACTGACAGATTATGTACCATGATATCACGATAATGCTGATGTTATTCTGCCTGAGCTAAGCACTGTATTTAATCCTTTAAATTATTTTTTTTGTAAACTTGATACCTAGGTAATATATTTTGTGTTCCTTTTGCAATTAAAGGGATATTCCAGTCTAAAACATTCATAGCATATCTACAGGGTATACCAGAAATGTCAGACAGGTCCCACCTTATTGAGACACATGGGCAGAATTCTATAAAAAATTAGAAGCTGCAGCTTTCATGGTCAAAAAAGAGGCCAACAGTCATCAGCTCCTGGTCCTAAAATCATTCCTGGGTGTTGCTGTTGTTAAGTTGGTCTTTCAAGGGGACCTTCAGGTATATTGGATGGTTGCCAGATTGGTTGGGAGACCCGGGTCGTGATGCAATGACGCAGAAGACAGAATGCTCTGAGACCAAATGCATAATTTATTAGTTAAAACATCCTGTATTTATACCCCATTCATAGAGGGTGTTCCTTTGATTTACATAAGCATGACATCAGATTTAAGAACACATCACTTGATTTAGGTACAAAGTTAGTCCGGAAACATGGCCTTATTAGGAATTAGTAGAGGTCAACATGTTCTTATTCTTTTATCGAAATTAACAGTTATTAGGGTTTTATTGAAGGTAGCATTTTATTACTTTACTGATTAGTTGTTCTTTGAGGTATCATGTATTAGTTTTTATTGTTTTATTTGTCACACCAAAGTTCACTAGCAATCTGTGATTAAACAGATTTCTAGGGTACAAGTCATCTTAAACTTATAAGGGGAAAGTTACTTAGAGAATTAACTCCTTAGGTCTGGACATATGGATACATTTTTAATGTCATCCTTAACAAATCCCCCCTTTTTATGAATTATG
>JAODAL010073970.1:0-14549 GCA_025379985.1 Phyllomedusa bahiana
TCCCTATGAGATGCTGAAAAGACACTGAGGCTGAAACAGGAAACGCTGTTCTATGTAAAACGAGGCCCATGTGATTTTTCCAGCCAATCGCAACCATACACATCCCAGTCATGACGTCCGCACACACATCTCACCCTGCTCTATTCTGTAACTTTTTGCTGGCCGCCAAAATTACAGGAAGCGCCCGAAAAAGGCGCGATCTTAATAGATAAATGCACAGTTTTTAAAAACCTTAATTATCGCATGATCTGGAAATTTCGATCACCATAAAAACCTTGCCGATTTCAACTTTGTCGATAAAAATCGCTCAACACTACTTGTGAATACTGAATTACAGCTTAGAACATGATATCACTGCTTGTAAGGTTAGCAAATTTTCTTGCAATACAACCACAGCCACAGATACACTGTATAACATTTGAAACCAGAAGTATACATTCACTATATAAAAAAGACACATATGCATGTTTTTCTCACTATCTGACATGAAATCAGAATATACCTTACCCATTTTAGGTCAATTAGGATTACCAAAATTATTTATATTTGCCAAATGCCAGGATATGGAGAGACTATTTTAAGGCATTTTACCTACTTTCCTGAAAAAATCAAAAGTTTACATACATTTCATTAGTATTTGGTAGCATTGCTCTTAAACTGTATGGCTTGGGTCAAACATTTGGATATCCTTCTACAAGCTTCTCAAATAGTGGTAGGAATTGTGGCCCATTCCTCCTGACAGAACTGGTGTAACTGAACCATGTTTTGTAGGTCATCATGGCTCGCACCTGCCTTTTCAGCTTTGCCCATAAATTTTCAGTAGAATTAAATCCGGGCTTGTGATGGCCACTCACTTCCTCAATGCACTGATGACCTCCATAAGTCACTGGTCAGTTTTGGGCACCAGTTTCACAGGTAGAAAATTTAGAGCTGAACAGGTTCAAAGGCGGGGGAACAAAAATATAAAAGGACTAGTGGACTACAAATACCAGAAAGATTAGCAAGATTGGGGTTATTTAGTTTAGAGCAAAGACGGTTTTGGGGGACAAATAAACATGTATAAATAAAATCAAAGGTCAATATAAGAAATGTCTCTCAAAATCTATGTAAAACCCAGATTGATCTAGAACAATGTGGCATACTCTACCCAAGAGGAAAGAATATTTCTACATAAAAATAATAACTGTAAGAGCAGATAGACGGTGGAACTGTTAGGGACTGTCAGGACACACACGGAATACAGATGGAGTGAGGCCCTTGCTAGTCCCAACCTCTGTCCCTGCCTTTTGGGGTACCGACTCCTTACTTTGGTTGGCCCCAACTAGAAACTTAAAATATACAATGAACCAAGAAGACACCAGACATAGACGAACAAACACAAAAAAAAACAGAGAATGTCGGACAGGCCAAGTCAGCAAACCCAACGGGCAGTACAGTACAGAAACGAGAGACAAGAGAGTAACCAGGATCCAAGCAAGAAGTCAAAGAAAACAAGTAGTCCAATAAGAACACAGGCGAACTACAGGTAGAGGAAACCGTGTAGCAGGCAAAAAAGACAGGAAGCTGAGACCTTAAATAGGGAACAGGAGAGGGTAGAACAGAAGTCATAGGAGAATGGAAGTGTCAATCAACAAAGGAAAAGGTTAACCCAAATATTTGCGGGAATATTCCGGCCAGGGGCGTTGGCCGGGAATCAATTATGAAACCAGAGATAGCACCAGATTTTCACCCCCCGGGAAAAAACCCTTATGTCAAAAAAAAGGGGTTTTCGTCCCCGGGGGCCCCGGGGCCCGGGTTTTGACCAAAAGCACAAATTTGGGGTCAAGGGGGCCCTTTATCAGGGACGGGAACTCTCTGCCAAGAAAATTTGTCAGGGTGAATTCATTTAAAAAAAATTTAAAAACATTTCGGGTTTTGGCATTTCTAATTTTAAAGAAAAAAAAGGGTAAAAGATTATAGTTCTGGAGAAGGGTCATTGGTAAAAGGGATTTATTCTGATTGCCAGTTTGGGGAGCCCGGGAAAGGGAAATTTTTTGCCTAAAATGGGGCCCAATTATTTTCAAAATCAGGGGGGTTTTTTTTGCCTTCCCTGGATAAACCTCAATAGAAACAATGGGCTAAAACGGGTTTGGCCATTTTTTTTTTTTGGCCTTACAAAACAAGAAACTATGATAAAAAAACCGATTTTAAAAAAAAAAAATGAAAAAATTTACCAAAAAAAACCAAGAAAAAACCTAGCTCGCACTGTTCCACAACTGAGCCCTTTTTATGGTCGGGCTTTTTAAAACTGCAACTTTTGGGGGTGCTAAAACACAAGGGACAGAATACAGATACCTTCTGAATCAAAAGGAAAAATAGATTGAAAAAGAAAATTACTGTTTGGGTTTAAAACTGGTGATTTACCATATCAAACTTTCCTGTAAATAAAAAAATTAAAAAAAGATGCTAAAACATAAACGTTATGTCCCCCCCCAAAAAGGTGCCAAAGGGCTTTTTAAAAATTTTACACCTTCATGCGAAAAAATGGGAAACCCAAATATAAAAAGGAAATAATTAAAGTTTCCCAAAAGGTGTGTGCGTTGTGTAATATATAAGTATATATATATATATATAAATAAAAAATATATATTTTTATGAACCCCCCCAACT
Organism: Phyllomedusa bahiana; assembly: GCA_025379985.1. NCBI lineage: Eukaryota > Metazoa > Chordata > Amphibia > Anura > Hylidae > Phyllomedusa > Phyllomedusa bahiana. The sequence continues at coordinate 2,650 of JAODAL010073970.1, forward strand.
TCCTTTTCGGGACACCCTCCGGAAACAGCCCCGGGGGGTTACAAAGCTCAAAAAATCCCCGGGTTTGGGGGGTTTAAAAGGGGTTTGGGCCCCCTCCAAAAAAATAAGGCACTCCGACTGCAAATTTTTTTTTAATTTGGGCCTAACCCCTTTTTTTAAAAATTGAAGCACAGAAAAGTAACAGGAAAAAAAACAAAACCTAAAAAATTTTTTTCCCGGCCATCAAACCTTTATTTAAAACACTAAAACATCATTGTCTGGACCTAGCGTCCGGGACCCTCAAAACCCTTTACCATCCCCCAACGGGTTTCCCTTTCCTTTTTTCCCCCCAAAGACTCGGGGGCAAAGTTTCCCTTTCAGATCCCCCTTTTCTCCACTTCCAATAGCAGACCACACCCCCTGAAACCTGCAGGCACAGGCCTTTTAAATAGCCCCCAGGGACGGGCCCCAAAAACCCCTGCCCGGAACACGGGGAGAAACCCACCCCCCACCTTTTTTGTCTACTCCCGATAAGACCCCAACCCAGAAATAATATAAAAAAAAAAGGCTGCCCAACCCCATACTGTGGGCTGACAGATAAAAGGGAAAGGGTTTTTCTTATCCCACTAAGGGCCGGGTTCCCCTTGGTGGAAAATTTTTGCTTTTTGGATCTTCTTATAGCCCCCCACTCGTGGGGAAACAGGTCCCCGTCCTTGGTCGCTTTTCCCAAAAAATTTAATTTTTATAAAAAAAATTTTTTTTTTTCTATAAAAAGAAAGGGAAGAGGTGAAAAGAAAAAAAAAGGCCGTTCCCCCAAATAAATAAACCTACAAGGCAGTCTATTGTGACCTGTTCCCTTTGGTTACTGTCAATAACAATTTCTTTGGATTCCCTTCCCTTGGTTTTTCCCAAAAATCATTTTTCCAAAATTTCGGGTACAACTGTTATTTTCTCATACCTGAAACCCAATAAAACCAAACAAAAATCGTTTTCTATTACGGGGTCAGATGTAATGCTGAGTTTAAAATACAAAAAAGAGGTTTATTATCGGGGGTTCAGATACAATACGGGTTTTTAAAAACTAAAAGAGTAGGTTTAAATTTTTTGGGCAAAAAATTCAGAACACGGGAAAAAAAAATAGAAAGCGGGAAGCACAGGTTTGCTAGTTTGGGCTGACACACGGGAAAATAAGGCAAAATAAAGAAAGAAAGGTGTAGGCCCAATCTAAACAGCAATTACTATAAGTGGCCAGAGGAAAAGTGCAATCAAATAATAATAATAAAAATATTCTTTAAACTGTTTTCCCTGGGAGCAAAATTACATGGGGAAACTAACCATTGCAGGAGGTCTGAGAGCGGGTGAGATCTTCTCCGTCCCCATCTCACCCCTAATGAAGACTTTTGGGGGGGAGCGGGGCCCAGGGAGGTTTTGGGAATGATTTCCACCACTCTAATAGGAGGAGAGGCCCACCCCGGATTTAAAAGCTGCAAGAGGAAAAAAAGTTTAAAGATGCCTTGAAAGCTTGTACTGAGAAAACCATTTAAATTTTTGTGGAGCCACTAACTGTAATAACACTAAACCAAAAAGGCTTTCCACATTGTAATAATCGTGTTTTTACTTGTTCAGAATTTTAGCAAACCCCAAAAGTCCTTTATGACACAAACCATCGTAGTTTTTGAAACCCTAAGTCGTGCCTCCATGAAAATGTCCCGGTCTATGGTATTTTAAGGGTAAGATATTAATTGAAAACCCTCTGGAGTCCCCTATTGACAGAAACTCTTTAAGAAAAATTTGATTTGGGAATACAGTCTCTCTTATCAGTGTTTTCTCCATAATTTTTTTGTGAGACCCCCTTTAAAAACCCCGAAGACAAAAGCTCCATGTTAGGGGACAACAAACCCTGTTTTTAATACAACCCACTATGTTTAGGAGATATCTTGGGGAAAGCAAAGGGGTTTCCCTACTTTTACCCCGGGGGTTCAACTCCGGGATGGATTTTTCCCAAATGCCAGGTTAACCTCTTTAAGAACGGCCCCTTCAGAGGAGGGGGGGCCTTATTCTTGAAAAATAATGATTTTGTTGTTTGTGTAACACTTTGGTTTTAAACAGGGATTTTTAAAAGGGGGGGCGAGGGCAGCAGCCCGGAACCTGTGGGCGAGGGGGGGATGCCTTACTGGGCCCAATTTATGAAAACCAGGGATCTCTCTATCCTCGCTGTTTGCATCTTTACAGTTGAAGTTAAAGGACAGAATTTAAATAAATTCCCGGTGGGAAGGGTTTGGAACCCCGTATAGAGGGAAAGTAGGGTGATCCCAGGAACTTTTTCTATCTTCGCTGGCCCCCTTTTCTCCCAGCTGAAGCCCCAAAATGATGAAATGATTCTTTTTGAAGTGGTTCCAATTTTAGGGTTTTAATGAAAACATTTGTAATCCATATTATGTTTGTTTCTTTTTTCTTTTTTTGGTTTTTCCTTATATTTAAATTTTTCCAAAAAGGGGGTATTTTTTCAAATTTTTAACCCACACTAACTTTTTTTCAGTTTATGTAATCACTGAATTTTTTTCATATAAAAAAGTTAATAAAGCATTTGAAAGGGTTTCCTTTTTTAAAAGCCCCCCAACTGACCCCCCGAAAATAGTTGGTTTTTTTTCCCCCCCCAATCTTTTACATTTAAAAAAATTTTTTCTTCTACGCTTTCATCCCCTTTGTTTTTTAAATATCCATATAACGGACCTTTTTCATTCCCGGGGATAATTTTTAAAATTACCTGGGGGGGGTTTTCCCACAGTAAAAAAACTTGAAATCATTTTTCAGGTAAAAAAAAAAATTCTAATTTTAAAAAGGTTTTAAAACCCTTTTTAGGAGGGTTTAAAAGGGGAGGGGGCCTTTTAAAAATTCAGTGCAAATTCTTTCTTTTAAACATGGATAGGTCCCTACTTTCCCCCCCCCCCAAATAAACCAAACTTTTTTTTTGATTTAGAAATGATCAAAACAAGATTTATGGAGATCAACTGATCCCTATAGGGATTGCCTCTTTTAAAAAAACATAAAGGAGGGGCCCCCACTTGGGTACTCCCCTTTCAAAACCCAATAAACTTTTTGTATGGGGGGATTGCAAAATGGACTTGGGGTTCGAGGCGCCCTTTCCATTAACCTTGACTATACCACTTTTTTTCTATGACTTTTTAATATGTACAGTACATGCAATTGTTTAATCACTATTTATTTCAATTTTTTGCGGACGTTATAATACCAAAAACTCACAATTTTGGTGTTGGGAATTTTTTCATCTTGTTCACTGTACAGGATAAATTTATTTGTAATTTTTTTTAAAAACAAAACAGGGCTTTTTTGGGCCACAAAAAAACCCAATTTTTAGAAAAACTTTTTATTTTCTTTATTTTTTTATTTGTAAAATGGCAAAAAGGGGCATTTTACACTTGTAATATTTTTTATTTTGTTTTATTTAATTTTTTTTTTACTTTTTTTTTAAAAACTTTTGCTCTTGGTCCCCCTATCTTATTTTACCACAAAGGGGCGATTTTTCTTTGTCCCCCAATTTTGCTTTAAAAAGAAAAAATGCAGAAGGTTTTTACAAAAATGCCTCCCTTTTATTACCCTCCAAGGAGATGGCAGGATGTAATAGAAGTAGTAACATCGCAGCTACTGAAACCTTTATTAGGCTTCTGGCTACCATAGTAACTACTTGGCATTTAGATGCAGCAGCTGTGATTGCCATCACCAATCCTGGCTGATAGTGGCAGGTGTCAAAACATAAAATTTCAGCTGGCACGACTATGAAAGGGGTTTGGGCCCTGTAAAGATCCGGGGATGACAGGGAGGCACTTTAAACTTTCCCCGTTGATTAGCAGGAGGGATTAGAAACCCACACCAGGGGGCCCAAATTTAAAGGGGCCCCCCGGGCCCCCAAACCCACCCGCCGCAAGGCCGGACGGGCTTTGCTGCGGGTAACCCCCCGGGCCCCTATCCCCCCCCCGTGGCTACCCGTGGGGACAGCCGAGGTCAGGACAGGGACAATTTGCATTCTTGGAAGCGATGGAACAAGGAAAATTTGCTGTAAGTAAACTACAGGTCCCAGGTGGATAGCGACAGGTGTCCCCACAGGGAAAAGCAAAAGAAATGGACTGATAAGCTGCAGGAAAAACCAAACAGGTAACGGACAGGTTTCAACAACAGGGAACAGCAGGCTAAATACGGGTTCAAGGACACAGATTAAAAGACAGCCAGATGTCAGGGGCTCTGATGGGCAGCCGAACTGGGCTACGGCATTCCAAAAGTTAAGTCTTGAACAGCAGAAAATCAGGAGCAGGTTTAGGCTCTCAGATAACAACACTATAAAAATGAACTGAACCCCCGGGCAAGGCAAAGGAAATTCCCTCTAATAACCCCGGGTCAACCAAAGGGCAAAAGGCAGGGAATTGGGGACACAGTCCCTTTAAATAGCAAAAAAACTGCCCCGCCTGCCCAAGGGGGCGCCAATGTTTCACAGGACCCCCAGTAAGCAGGAGTAAGGGGTTTGGGGAGTACTAAAAGCCCCGGGAGGCAACCAGCCCCCCGGACATGTACGTTCGCCCCGCAGCCGGGGACAGTAACCAGGAAGGGCAAGTAAAACCCATCGCAGGGCACAGGGCCCCCCGTGAAACCCCAAAAAAGGGAGCCACAGTGGAAACATGGCCCGGCACCGGGGCATGCGAATTTTTCCAAAAAACAGGGACCACGGCCCTGAAACCCCGGGCAGGCTCATTGAAATAAACCGCCCCCATAGCTCCTTACCGACAAAATGATATAAGTTTATGTCAAAATTTTAAGGGGAGGGGGTTAAAATTTTGGGTTTTTTTTTAAATTTTACATAAATAACGGGGGATCAGGCAAAACTCAAAAACACTCATAGGGTTTTTAAAAGGGGTCTGAAAAATACATTTTTTTTTTCAGGGCCCGGGCCCACCAAATCCCCCCCTTTTAAAAAACCTTCCCCCCCCCCCCCCCCTCTCTAAAGCACCCCATTTTCTGTCATTCTCTACAATTCAGCACTTATCTGTATAATGATGTACTGTCAGGGTGGCAGGTTCATCCGAATTCTACATAAACCACCCCATATTTATGTCACATGGCTGCACCATTGTAAACCTTGCACTTCTTACCCTTCATCTCACCCTACACCCTAATAGATTGTAAGCTCTTGTGAGCAGGGCCCTCACACCTTGTGTCTCATCTGTAAGTAGCCTGTAACGGATGAGGTAGTGGATCCTCTGAACCACCAAAAGCGATGGTGTACGCCACGCCAGGGAGCGGAGTCTAAGTAGGTCCGGTTTTCACCAGAGCCCGCCGCAAAGCGGGATGGACTTGCTGCGGCGGATTACTACCAGGTCGCTACCCCTGACGTGACTTGCTTGCGGTGGCAGCCGAGGTGTTGCGCGGTACAGAATCATGAAGCAGGCTTGTAGTTGGGGACAGGCAGAAGGTCAGTGCAGGCGGCAGTGGTTCGTAGTCGGGGACAGGCAGAAGGTCAGGACAGGCGGCTATGGTTCGTGGTCAAGTGACGGAGGCAGAAGGTACGGTACACGGTAATCAGAACAAGACACTCTGGAACGCTTCCTCTCTAGGCACAGGGCACTATCGATTCGGCAATGTGCTAAGGAAGGGGCAGAGCTTAATAGGCTCGGCACCTGGTGAGACCAATCACCTGCGTGCTGTCCCTTTAAATTTTCCTGTAGTGCAGCGCGCGCACCCAGCCGGCAGCAGGAGCACGCGCCGGGATGGAAACAGGAGCGTGGCGAGGTAAGTGGGACACAGAGCCGCCGGGGTGTCCGCAGCCCGAGCGCCGGGCTGCGGCACCGGCCGCAGCAGGAGACGCTGCGGCGTTGCGGGTGTGCCTGCGACCCAACACGGGGGTCGCAGGGACACCCGTAACATAGCCTTTCGTTGTGTAATGTTTGTTTTTTGTCTGTACCTATTCCCTTCAAATTGTAAAGTGCTGCGGAATATGTTGGCGCTATATAAATAAAGATTATTATTATTATTATTATTACCTCTGTGTTATTTTTTAATTTTTTTTGTTTGCTGACAACTTATTTTTTGCATTTCTTTAGCCAAGTAGCCACACATATGTCCACTATGTACAAAATGCCACAGGAAGACACAAAAAAAAGCCACAGTGCTACACTAGAGAAATTGCATATCTGCAAGATACTGATAAACAATCGCTCATACATCTACTATTGAGTGACGCAATTGCTTAGTACATAACTGTGCAGAAGTTAAAAACCAGTTTACACCAGCATGCAGAAAAGCCACAGTACCATACAGGAGAGGTTATACAGGTGAAAAATACTCATAAACAACCACTCAAAAAACCTACTGTCCATCAGGACAGTGATTGTTAGCATTACAAATGCACATAAATTAGTCTTATATAGGGTGCCAGTCAAACGGTTACATGAGGTGATTTTGGTGATGCCCATACTATTTGAATGAGTGGGCTGTTCAGCATACTCTAAGGACCCGACATAAAACACTGACACACCACATACAAAATGTATGCAAAGTATTATCTGTTTGGTTCAGTGCTAAACTTCAGCAAAAGCAATGCTGAGTTATTGTCTGACAGATTGATGAACACCCTTATTGAAAGGATTATGGTGTTGTCGTATGTTAGTGCATAGTGACCTGTACTTAAAAGAATGGTCCCAGCGTTGTCTCTATTGGATGGGGGTACATGCACTATCATGCCAGGAGAATCCATACAGGACCAGTAGGCCACATTCAGCCCTCCATGTGTGCCCAGCACAAGGCCAACCTAAAGTAAATATAACATCTTGCTGGCTCTTTGTCTGTACCCCATATCCATATTGGCACCTGAAGTGGGCACGGATCTTCCTGACAATACCCCTAAGTGAAAATAGACAAATTGTGCACAGTGTCAATATTTTCAAGAGCTGCCTTAACTCTCTTGGACATGGAGTTCACTGGAGCCTCACAGGTTGCAGCCACTGGAATTCTATTCCAATCCTCCATGACGATATCACAGAGCTGCTGAATGTTAGAGACTCTGCACTCCTCACCTACCATTTAAGGATGCACTACATATGCTCAATAGGGTTTACGTCTGGTGACATGCTTAGCCAGTACAGTACCTTTACCCTCATTTTCTATAACAAGGCAGTGGTCATCTTGGAGGTGTGTTTGGGGTTGTTATCATGTTGGAATACTGCCCTGCGGCCCAGTTTCTAAAGGGAGGGGATAATGCTCTGATTCAGTATGTCACAGTACATGTTGGCATACATGGTTCCCTCAATGAACTGTAGCTCTCCACAGCTCTCCATGACACTCCCACCATTATGCTTGACTGTAGCCAAGACACACTTGTCTTTGTACTCCTCACCTGGTTGTCGACATGAAATATCTGCTGTATTATATTGTGCTTTTGAATTGGTATGTGTGTGAACTACAACCCTCAGCCATCCCTATGATATATCTGCGTGATTATATTGTGCATTTGAATTGGTTTTTGTGTGAACTACAACCCTCAGCCATCCCTCTGAAATATCTGCTGTATTATATTGTGCATTTGAATTGATATGTGTGTGAACTACAACCCTCAGCCATCCCTCTGAAATATCTGCTGTATTATATTGTGCATTTGAATGATTTATGTTAAAACAGTTTAGCATCCCAGCTCTGTGCCCCTAATGACCCTTTGTTTTTTCCCAGCCATTTGATCCCAAATCTTACATAGAAGTCTGTTTTCTGTGAAGGGCCATTTGTTACTCCACCCATTTACAACACCTGAGTTCAAGATGATAGGAATGACCAGCTCAGAGCACACTATAAGTTTGTGAGCTGAGGTAATCAGACCTCAGGTCAATCATTGCATTTATATTAGTGCATGATTTGAAAATTGCTAGTTTTGAAAGTGATAGTTTGTAAGTGATCTGGAAGAAATATGACCGAAATGGGCCCGAAGTGGGCCTTAAGTGGGCCAGGAGGAAGGCTTTTCTGTGAGTACCTTATTTTTAGATTCCACAACTTTCACCATGCTCACTAATGCTATCTACCTTGCAGCCATCTCCCTTCTACTTTACCATCCAATCACACCCCCTGACAATTCTATCCATATCAGCGCCTCTATCCTCCCCTCACCCATGTATACATCCCACACACTGGTCTCCCTTTTTTAACCACCCAAAATCGCCTGCTGGCATAGTGCTGCACAAACGCCGCTCATACTCATCACTTTAACCATCTGCTGTCGCTTTTCATTCTCTGCTTCTCTCTGCAGGTGACATCTCTCCTAACCCGGCCCCCCTTCCTTTACTGCTCATCCCACTTCCTCCTCCGCCTCCTTCCATAGAAACCCTGCTAACCTGCTCACTATTCGCTGTATGTCTTTCCCTGCCCCTTTTAAAATGTGCCCTGTGGAACGCCCGATCTGTTGGCAACAAACTCACTGCTATTCATGACTGTTTTCTTTCTCATTCCTTCAACCTGCTGGCCCTCACTGAAACATGGCTCCAGCACTCTGACACCGCTTCCCTTACCGCTCTCACCTATGGCGGCCTACACTTCACCCACACCCCAGACCTGAGAACAGGCGGGGTGGAGGAGTCGGCATACTTCTCTCTCCACACTGCACTTACCAGGTCATTCCTCCCGCCCCCCCTCACTTTCCCCTCCTTTAAAGGGCCCACACCATTAGACTCTTTATGCCAATTTCCAACAGAGTCGCAGTTTTGTTCATAAACCCCGGCTCACCCCCCCAGTTTCTGGATCATTTTGCTGCCTGGCTCCCATATTTCCTTCTTCTGAAATGCCCACTTCATCATGGGTGACTTCAACATCCCCATTGATGACCCCATGTCTCCTTATGCCTCCAATTTTCTTTCACTGACCTCTTCTCTTGGCTTCTTGCAGTTTACAGACTCTCCCACCCACAAGGATGGGAACTCTCTTGATCTGGTCTTCTGTCGTCTCTCATCCATTTATAACCTCACTAATTCTCCTTATGCTTCTCTCTGATCATAACCTTAATCTTTTACTATCAATTCTCAGCCTTCTTGACACACCTGCCCTTCACCCACTCAGAAATATCCCCTCCATTAACACCCAGGTACTCATAGACACCATTACAGTCCCCATTGCCCCCAATCTCTCCCTCTCCTGTCCTGACCGGCTGTCAAACATTACAACGAAACTCTCAAACCACCCTGGACTATTGGCACCAACACACACCGCCCACCAGAGTCAGACGCCCCCAGCCTTGGCATTGTCTCAGACTCGGTTTCCCGCAACGATGCGCCAGGTTTGCTGAGCGCTTGTGGAGAAAGTCGAAGCTACCTGCAGATTTTCTCCCCTACAAATTCATGCTCAGGACTTATTACACTGCCCTTCACAGCGCCCAAAAAAAAATATTTCACCTCCCTATCTAACCCTTTCACAACAACCCCAAAAAGCCCGTTTGACACCATCCACTCCCTTCTCAGGCCCAAAGCTCAGGCCCTGGTCTCTGACCTCTGTGCTGAGGACCTCGCCACTCATTTCAAAGACAAAATTGACAGTATCTGGCATAACATCTCATCACAAACCACAAGCAGAACCCATCCCCGTCCCTCCCCGTACATCCTCTAGTGTGTTCTCAGCTCTTGACCCAACCACAGAAGAAGAAGTATCCAGGGTTCTTTCCCGTCTGCTCGCCCCACCACCTGCTCTAGCGACCCATTCCCTCCCACCTTCTCCAGTCTATTTCTCCAGCTAATTTCCCCTCTCACCTTACTGCAATCTGTAACCTCTCTCTCTCCACTGGGATCTTCCATCCTCCTTAAACCAGGCTAATATAACTCCCTACTAAAAAAACCCTCCCTGGACCCATCCTGTGCTGCCAATTACCGAAACCCGTCTCTAACCTTCCCTTTATCTCTAAACTTCTGGGGAAAGCTTGGTCTACCCCTCGCCTGATCGCTATCTCTCTGCTAACTCTCTTTGGATCCTCTACAATCAGGTTTCGCACACTACACTCCACAGAAACTGCCCCAGTTAAAGTCTCTAACGATCTCCACAATGCTAAATTCAGGGCAAATACTCGTGTTGGTTCTTCTTGGGTCTTTTCTGCAGCATTGACACTGTTGACCACCATCTTCTCCCCAGCATGCTTAGCACCATTGGCATCCAGGACACTGCTCTCGCTTGGTTCTCTTTCCTACCTCTCTGACCGCTTCTTTTAGTGTCTCATTTGCAGGTTCTACTTCCTCCCCTCTCCCTCTTGCCCTTGGGGTCCCTCAGGGGCAGTTCTTGGTCCACTCCTCTTCTCAATCTATTTCAGCCCCATTGGCCAAACCATCAGTAGATTTGGCTTCCAGTACCATCTCTACGTGATGACACTCAGTATACACTCCTCCCCTGACCTCACTCCTGCCCTGCTACAAACACCCGTGACTGTCTGTCCGCTGTCTCTGACATCATGTCCTTCTCTTTTCTACAACTAAACCTCACCAAAAACCCAACTTCTTGTTTTTCCCCCATCTACTAACCAACCCCCATCTGCTATTTTTCTCCCCAGTGTGTGGCATCACCATAAATCCTAGGCAGCAGGCCCGGTGTCTTGGGTTATTCTAAAACCCTGATCTGTCTTTCACCCCACATATCCCAAACCCTTGTGCGCTCCTGTCACTTGCACCTCAAGGAAATCTCCAGAATCCGTCCTTTTCTCACTGTGGAAACAACTCAAACTCTCATTGTTGCTCTTATTCACTCTCGTCTTGACTACTGTAACTCCTTGCTTATCGGTCTCCCCCTCTGTAAACTCTCCCCTCTCCAATCGGGCCTGGATGCAGCAGCCAGGCTTGTCTTTCCTTTCAGCCCCTATTACTGATGCCTTACCCTGTGTCACTCGCTCCACTGGTTGCCCATCCAGTACAGAATACAGCATAAACTCATCACTTTCACCCATAAAGCTCTCCACAGTGCTGCACCCCCATACATCTCCTCCCTCATCTCGTCTACCCCCCAGCCCGCTCTCTCCGCTCAGCTACGGACAACAAACTACAGACTACAATCATCCCAAACCTCCCATGCCCCTCTTCAAGATTTTTTCACGTGCTGCACCCATTCCCCTGGAACATGCTACCACGTACCATCAGGCACAATCCCAGCCTTCGTAGTTTTAAGAGTGTCCCGAAAATACTTCCTCAGGCAGGCCTACCAAAACCACTAATTGCTAACCCCCAAACCTTCTATCACACACATTTCCCGTCACTCCCTACACTAGGGCACTCACAGGCACTTATCTGTATATAGATGTACAGTCATGGTGGGAGGTTCACCAATCTTTATGGGAAACCTCCCCCTTTTTTTATAAAACATGGTTGGGCCATTGTAAATTTAGCACTTCCCCTCTTTGTTTCCCCCAGGCACCCTCTTAGATTGTAAACTCTTGCGAGCAGGGCCCTCACACCTTGTGGGCTCACCTGTAAGTAGCGTTCACTGTGTAATGTCTGTTTTTGTCTGTAATTATACCCTTACATTGTAAAGTGCCCGCGAAATTTGTTGGGGCTATAAAATAAAGATTTTTTATTAATTATTATTATTATTATTATTATTATGTTTGACACCATCTGAATCAAATAAGTTTATCTTGGTCTCATCAGACCACAGGACATAGTTCCAGTAATCCATGTCCTTCGTCTGCTTACTTCAGCAAATTGTTTGTGGGCTTTCTTGTGCATCATCTTTAGAAGAGACTTCCTTTTGAGATGACAGTCATGCAGACCAATTTGTAGTGTGTGGTATATGGTCTGAGCACTGACCGGATGACCACCAACCCCTTTAACTTCTGCAGCAATACTGGCAGCACTCATCTCTGGATATAATGCTGAACCCGTGCACTCAATTCCTTGTCACCATAAATG
>JAODAL010073971.1:0-14549 GCA_025379985.1 Phyllomedusa bahiana
GGTTTAAAGCGCACCCGCCTGCGTTTTCCCCGGGCTCCCTTTTCCTGTGTTTTTTTTAGTTTGTTCTTTTAAACCTGTGTGCCGGGACCTCGGTTTTGTTTCCTGACCCTGTTTACCCCTTTGATTTTTTTTCCTCGCTCCCTTTTGGGCCCTTTTCCCCCCAAAATTTTTTTGGGTTTTCTTTGGTTTCTGACTTTGGCCTGACTTTTTTTTTTTTTTTTAACCATAAATTTTTATTGGTAATAAAAAAAGTAGTACAAACAGAATACAGTATATGCCCATTAAAAACCCCAAATTTAAATTTTTTACCCCCACAAACACAACCCACCCCCACCTCCCAAATCCACCCCAAATTCGGGCCCAGTAAATACCCCATTAAAAATCACATAGCAAGCAATTTTTAATAACTTCGTTCGGGGTAAAATTTAAAAAAATTTGTACCTGGCTTTTGGGGAGGGCCCTCCTTCCACACAACTGCCATAGACACAGTCCCGGGAAAACCTCTACACCGAGTCCCCAACTCCTCTGCAACCAAAGTTGGGTTTGAAAGAAAGACCAAAAGTATCCAGCCATTTCCCCATTTTTTTTTTTTTATTATACTTAAGTTTGGTCCTCTTTTTATAATAAAACCCCTCTCCCCCCAGAGCAATCACCCAGAAACACTTTATTAAAAAAACTCCTGTGCTGACGGGGTTCTCCCACCCCAGCCACTTTGCCCGCTATTAATTTCCAAAAAATTTAAAAGTTTTGATATTGCGTTTTTCCTCCCCTCTGAAACCTTTAAGCCCTCCTACTTTTCCCCAAAAAAAAAACCCAAACCCGGTTTCATCTCCCCCTGAAAATTTAAAAAATACGCGGGAAATAAATTTGGGGAAAAAAAAAACCCAAATATTGGCCAGTTTGGGGAAAATGCCAAAAACATATAAACAAGAGGCCGGGTGCACTTTGGCCCACCTATTACACGGGAGGAGGGGCCCCAAATTCCAATTTTTTTTGTAAAAATAGAGGAGTTCTGAAAACCCGATGTAAAAGGAAAAATTGAGAAAATTCGAGGGTTTTTAAACCTCAAGAAACAAGGGTTGGTTCCAGTATCCCCCCCAAAAAATTTTTGGGCCCTTTTTTAGGGCCAAAAACCCCCTTCCCCACCTACTACGTAAATCAAATTGGGGTTTTCTAAAAAAAAATTTGCAAAAAAGTTTATTTTAAAGTGGAATATCAGTCCCTTCGTTGTTTTGAGGGTTTTTGGACCCTTTTATGGGGAGAAAAATTTGGGCATTATATTGAATTGGGGTCTGATTTTTCTGCATTTATAAGCGTGCCAAAAGCTTTAAGTATTTGTTTTAGCGGGTTTTATGGGGGAAAAGGGGCCCCAAATTCCATTTGAAATTTGCTAAAAACCCTTTTTTAAGCCCCCCTGATCTGTAAGCAGTTAAAGGAGACATTTTGAAGGCCCCTAGATGCCCATGACTAAAAATCCCTGAAGCACAAAAAGTTCGGACAACCAGGGGGTTTTCCCCAAACCCCGGGTATGGGGGTTGGGAAAGCCCTGAACCCCAAAAACCCATCCGAAATTTCCCAAACCAAAAATTTTATGCATCAGATAAAAAGGGGGACACTTTTTGGAGTGCACTAAAAAATTTTTGCCTCCATTTACCATAAAGATTTGGGAAATTTAAAAAAAGGGGGCGTAATATTTTTTTCAAGTTTAAACCCTTATCCCTCCCCATCCCCAAATCTCTCATAAAATTGGGGTTGTGCTCCCAAGGGGGGGAGTGGGGGGATAAATTTTGGTTTGGAATTCCAACTTTCCCTCGTCCTTTGCCAATTGCAGAGTTTCTAGTTTTAGGGGGCATGTGCCCTGCCCCAAAAAGGGGGCTCGAAAATAGCTTGACTTTAAAAAAAAAATTCTCTGGGGGACCCAGATTGGAGAGTTAGGGTAGGGGAAACAACGGGGGCACCCAAAATCTTTTTAAAACCCAGATTTGTTCTTCCCCTATCGATAATGGAAATTTTTACGCCAGACATCCAATTTTTTTTTAAATTTAATTTAGAAAAGGGAAACCAGATTCAACCCCCCAAATTTCCCCTTGTAAATTCACAGAAATTTATTTATCCCCAGGAAATCGGAAAAAAATGGGGAAACTAGAATTGGAAAATATCCCCGGGGGGAGAGTAAATTGTTTCCAGGGGCATCCACCGGCAAAAGGGAACAGACCCCCCAATTAATTGTAAACCCAAAAGTGGGCCCACCTTTAGTTTTTTAATGTCTTTAATTGCCTCTGGCAAGAGGGGCCAGTATTAGCCAAAAAAAGGAGGATATCATGGGCGTTTTAAGGGGGGGGGGGGGGCTTTTTTTGTCCTCCCCCCTCCCTCTCCTAAACCCTTTTAAATTGGGCGTTTGCTCTAAATTCAGCTGCTAACGGCTAAATTTTGCCAGGGCAAATAGAAATTGGAGAAAAAGGGGGCACCCCCCTGTCTTTTTTCCCCCTTCGCAAATCAAACGTCTCTGATTGTAAATTTTTTAAAACTGCCCCTTAGCCTTGGGGAACAGAAATAAAACAGTTTTAATTTTTTTTTTCCCAGGATAAAAATTTTTTGGGCCAAACCCCAATTTTTTGTAAAAGGGGGCCCATAAAAATTTCCCACCCCAACACTATAAAAGGGCCCTTTAACCCGCTTTAAAAAGAAAAGAGGACCTAGCCCCAGCTTTATCAACGGGAAAAGGGCGGTTCAGGTCCCGTCTCCGAAAATTTTAAATTGGGACTTTATCCCTCTGTGGTAAAAAAAACCCGCCTGATAAGGATGAAAGGGAGACCTGATACCCCCCCCAGTTAGTCTTTTTCGCAAACCCTTATTTTAGGATTTTTTATCCACGGGATTAGAGAAAGGGGCCTTTAAGGGGACTCCGGGAGCAATGGATCTTTATCAGGTTTAATAACACATTATTACCGCCTCTTGCATTGAAGCAGGAAACCTTCCCCTGGTCTCGGGCAACCTGAAAAACCCCCAACAAATTGGGGTAAAAAACCCCCCCAAACTGTTGAAAAACCCTCGGGTAGGAAATTCCACCCAAAACCCTGGGGACTTATTTTTTTGCCAAAGTTTTAAAACTCCCCACCTGCAGTTCCCCCTAACCGTAGGGGGGCACCCAAATTGCCTCTGCTTTCGCATTTTAACAGGGAAGAATCTAAAAACCCGAAAATATTGTGGTTGGCTGAAAAAAGGGGGAAACCTCAAGTCTTGATGTTAAAATGTTATAAAAACCCCCCAAATTTTCCCCAAAAATCCAAGGGTTCTTCATTAAGGCCCCTGGGGCGGGTGCAGAGCGGGTTTAAAAAAAACTGGAGCCCCTCGGGAAATTTAATGATAGTGGCAATTAAGGGCCCCACCTGCCCCCCTTTCCCCAAAAAATTTAAGTTTGCTTTTTAAAAAAATCGTTTATTTTCAGCAGTTTTTTAATAAAAATGTTTCCGAAATTCTGCCCCTTTTCCGCAGTTCCTCCCCGGCTTGTGAATGCGAAGAAAAATAAATCGATTCTCAGCACCCAATTGACTTGCTCAGGGTAGTTTTTTTCTAGGGTGCCCCTTTTTAAACTTTAAAGGGGTAATTACCCCTTTTAGTGTCCCACACTGTACTGATCGGGCGAGTCCATATTCATCTGAAAGAATTCCTCCAAATCTGACCAAAATTTTTCTGTATCCATTAGGGGCAGCCAAGAGAGGGATTAAAACTCCACCGCCTCATAATTTTCCAAAAGGGGTAAACCCGGAAATTTTAATTGTATCAGCATTGGCGAATGATCAGGAAAAAGGAGCGTGTAAGATACTCGTTTTTTTTTTAAACCCTTTGACAGAGCCACCCCCCCGGGGTATTTCCCAAAGGGCCCTATCTATTCTTGACAATGTGTTATACGTACTAGAAAACAGGGAAAAGTGAAACCTTTTTGGGGGTTTAGGGACCCAAATGGCTACAAGTTCCCCAAATCTCCAATCCAAAGTGTCCAAACATCCCAAAGCTGGGGGGTAGTAGTACATTTTTTCTGATTAAATTTATCCCCAAAGTGGGTCCAAACCCCGTTTTTTAAAATCCCCCATAATAAGGGAAATGGGGCATCAGGATAAACCTTTACCCCAAAGTTTAAACATGCTTTAAAGGGTTTTGCCCAAATTATAGGGGGGAGGTATTTTTAAAAAGTTTACCAAAAAAAATTTTTGCAAGTAAAATATTTTACAGTATACAAAATATATATCTTCCCCTCCCCATCTCTCCATTAAAACCCCGAAAATTCAAAAGGAATGGATTTATGGGTGATGGGTAAAGCGCCCCTTGAATAATTATGTGTAAACAATGACTCGCCCAAACCCACCCTTTCCCTTTGAAGCCAATTTTTCTGTACGGGGCACCATAAAGTGTCCTTTGAATAAAAATATTAGTGGCTGATTTTGGGAAAGAAAATTTAAAAAACCAAAATATTTTTTTTGTTTTTGGGGGGGCCCTCAAACCCCCTACATTCCCGGGAGAGATTTTTTATTTAACCGCCATCTAACACCTGTGTCCCCCTTTTAAATGGACCAAAAATAACTTAAATGTCAATTTGATGGATGGAAACCGTCCAAAACCCGCCAACAAGTAAGTTAAAAAAACATTTTGGAGATAGATAAAAAACCCCCCCCCCCTCAGAAAAAAAACATGTAAACCAAAACCCCCCCTTTTTAAAAATATTACAAAAAAAAAAGAAATTAAAAATTTTGCAAAAAATTTTAAACCCCGCCCTAAAAAAAGGGCTCAAATTTCCCCATACGGGCCCCGGGAAGTGGGAAAGGGAACAGTTTTAACCCCAATAAACAAGACTAAAAGTTTTCTCCAAACCACCCCCCCGCTCCTAAAAATGTATTTTTAAAATGAAACATAGAACCGGGTTGGGCAGGGCGAAAAAAAAAAAGCAAGGAAATCTGAGAGGGGAAAATGAAGAAAATGTGTACAGTGGTGATCACTTATCCTCCCCCCAATTTCCTTGGAAGCTGCGCTTTGATGGGGACCCCATTTGGTCAATTCCCCTGCATAGCCCTCTTTGGATTTCAAAGAAAAAGCGTAAGTTTTAAAGCCACCACTCCCGGGGTCTGGCTGGGAATAGCATGGGGTATTGAAACCCCAAACGCCCGGGAGCCCCCCTTGACACCTGGACTGCGCTCTTCTTTTTTTAACCTTGAAGAAATCCCGGGTAGAAGGGGATCCCGCCGGCCTCCACCATGACGTTCCCGGGAAGGCGCGCTTTGCGCAGTTTTTTGTCTCTATTTTTTAAAGGCAGCAGCTTAACCAGCACTGATCAGGGGGGCCCCCGGGGTAAAGGGCGCATTGGGACCCTTTTCGCCCTCTCAACTGCAAACAAGAATAAAGGGGTCCTTTCCAAAAAAATTAGTGAGCCAGGTCCCCAAAGAACCCGATTTGGGGGGGGGCCCTTTTTTTTTTTGGGGGGGCCCCTCCCACGATGCGCACATTGTTTTCTGCAGGAGCGTTCCCAATCATCCGGGCTTGGGGCTAAAAGGTGGCCCTTTTATCACCTGAAATGAGACTCCCCGTCCCCCTGCATAGGAGTGAATTTATCCCTCCAAAACAATGATTCTGGTTTCAGCCTTTGGGCCCCCCTCAGCATATCTTGAATATCATGCCGCATGATGTTTATATCCTCTTTTAAAACCCCCAACCCTTTGGGGTTTTCAGGGGGGATAAAAAACAGTATGGCATTGGGGAACAGCTTGGGGCACCCTTTCCTCAGGTAGGCTCCTCTTTTATCTTTCTGTTGGGTTGTAAACCCAGGAGTTTACCGTGTATTTGTTTTTTGGGCTGGTCCGTATGAAAGCTGTGGCACTTATTCCTTCCCGTGGGCCCCTTTTCTTGGTCTGTCACTGCCCCCTGCTTGTTATTTTCCGGGATCCCGTAAATTTCTTACTGGGGGACTCTTTCCAGAGGAAGAGTTGGGAAAGGGGTTTTGGGCTATTGGGCTAATTTAGCCATTTTTCCCATGCGGGACCTCTGTTGCTTCCCGCTGTTCCCTTTCGAGGGCCCCGCTGTCCCTGGGCTTTTTTGTTAAACTCCACTTCCCCTTCTGTTGGGTCCTTGTTGCGGCGAAATCATTTGCCCAAGGCGGAAAAATTACCGGGAAAACTCCAGTGAGTATGAGAAACAGCTCGGGGTTGTTTTTTCCCCCCGGAGTTTGGGTCCTTTTGGGCCCGCCCCCAAAAACCCCGGGTTTACAGGAGCAAGTGCTGGAGCACCCCCTTAGAGCTGCCCCTCACTTTTCCAGTCAGGCTCCGCCCCTCCGGGCCCGACGGGTTTTTGATTTGGTAAAATTTACCCGGAATGTCTCACGATTCTTCCTGTGGACCGGGCCCCCCCCACTTAGCAGTGCAGAGACTATTTTCCCACTTGGCGTCGGCCGCCTAGGGAAGCACGGAAAAATTTAGAAGGGACAGGGGCTGGGGGTTTCCCCGCAGGCCCCTGTACTTCCCTTGAAAGTGGGCATTAACGCAGGTGAAAAACCCTTTAATGCTCTCCGAAACATGAACCCCCGGGCGCTCTGGTAGAGCAGATGCAGGGGCTTACCCGTTAGTCCCAGATCTAGCGCTGAGGGGTAAAGGGGCAGCAGGAGACTTCCCCAAGTCCAAAATTTTCCCCGCCAATACCTTTTCCCCCCCTGGGGAACCCCCTATTCAGTGCCCCGACAGGTTCTCAGGCAACAGGGAAAGGCCCTTTTTTGGCATTTAGAGAGGGGGTGTGCTTGTATTTTAGGCTCCGCCCAGACCTCGGGCAATGAGGGCAAAGAGTGGGAATTGTTATGTTTCCCCTACTTCAGGGTTCACCCCAGGAGGGGGGCATTCCTTTACCACCTGGCGCCAGAAATGGTTTTCCGGGACAAATTCTTTGCCTCTTTTTGGCGTTACTTTTTTGATGACCAAAGATTTGGGGGCCATTTCCCAGGCTCAGCGGGCCCCCCTTGAGGGGAGGTAAAAAAAGTCGGGGGGGTTTTGGGAAAATTGCTCCGAAAATTTGGGGGCTGGGGGTTTTTTTGTCGTGTGGGGAAAGACCCAAATCCCCTTTGATTTCCAAAATTTTGATTAGGGTTAGGGTGGCCCATGTGAAGGATTTTCTGGTGGGGTTACCCTAATCTGGTACTTTATATTTTGGGGTTTTGGGGACTAGCCCCTTCATTTTGGACAGGGGGTTTTTTTGGGGGAAGGGGCGGGAGAAAGGCTACCACGCCCCCTGGTCAAACCCCTACAAACCCACGGTTCCTGATTTTAAACCCAGAGGACCAATGCAAGTGGGGGCTTTTTTTTTGGGAAAATGCCCGTAGGGGCCCTAAGACTTCTCGTTGTATCCAGGGGTTATGCCCTTTTTTCTGTGGGCCAAAAAATTTGGGCAAAGTCTTTGGAGTGCTCCAAAAAGGAAGACCAGGGTTGGGAAAAATTCAGCGCCTAAAGGGGATTTGGGCAAAAGGGCACCTAGGGAAGCAGGGATTTCCTATTGTACCCCAAAAGGTTTTCTGCCTTCCCCGTTAAGAATTCCCTACTTGGCGCTGTCTGGTTTTGGGAATGCCCTTTTTGGGTTCTGAATCAGCCCTTTTAATTTTGTTGAAAGCGTCCCTTTGTCCAAAAAAGTCTTGGGGCCCACCTTTTGGAGACCGCTGGGTTCCGCGGGGTTTTGGCTATTGGGCTCCCCTCCCCCAAACTCGGGCCCCAAACCAACATTGTTTCTCCTGACTGGAGGGTGGTCGGATCCCTGCATTTCTGAAAAAGTGTATTTTTATTTATCATGGAGGGGGTGCCCCTTTATGTGGGTTTTTTAGCTGCCCTGGTTTTTTCAGAAAAACAACACGGTGTTTGATGGAATTCAGGTGGGGAATTTTAAAAAAGTTGGGAAAAACTTTGTTTTTACAAATTGTCTTCCCTTTCCATTTCTGGGCCAAAAAACTGAGGTTGGGGGGCAGATTTTCCCCCTTTTTTATTCATGACTTTGCTGAAGTATTTTCTCAGAAAACAGTCCGGCCCATTTTACTTTCCCCCAAAGAACTTTACGAAAATTTGCCCTTGACCAAATTTCCCTATTAGGTTTCCCAAGGGGAGGAAAATAAAAATCTGTCTGGTCCTGAGAGACCCAGCCATAAAACAATATATTCAGAAAGCTTACAGAAGGGGCTTTTCTGACCCTTTTGGTGTTTCCCCCATGGGGGGGAAGGGTTTTTTTTTTGTAAAGGAAAAAAAGGGGGGAGGGCCCCTGTCCATGCAAATTACCGTGAATTTAATAAAATAACGGCAAAAAAAACCCAAAAACTCTTTCCCTTGACCCTGTTTGTTTTAAAACAAAACCAGGGGGGCAAAAATGGTTTTTCCCAAATTGGGCCTTAGAGGGGGGCCCATTTAAACCTTTATCCGTATCCGAGAAGGGGATTAGTGGAAAACCGGTTTAAACAACCCCTGGGGGGCTTTTGAGTATCTGGTGTTGCCGTTGGGGTTGTGCAATGCCCCCGCGGTGTTCCAGAACCTGGTAAATGATGTTTCCATGAATCATTGGTTTTGCATGGTGTTTTCCCTGGATGACATTTTAATCTTTGGGGGAAGTTTGGTGTTATTTTAAACAGTATGAAGGTATTGCAAACCCTGAATAAAAATGTTTGTTTTGTCAAGTTAAAAAATGGGTTTTTGGGGTGCGGAGGTACCTTTTCTCGGGAAACTCCTGACCCTAATCATTTCGAAATGGACCACGGTTTAATATCAGGCATTCCAAATTGGGTCTTTCCTTACCCCTAAAGGCCCCCTGCGCAGTTTCTGGGTTTGTAATTACATCGTAAATGTATTGTAATTTTTCTGTTTAGTTCGGCTTGATTGAAATGAAAAAGAGGGGGGAAATTCATTAATTGGCAACCTGGGGCCCCATAGAGGCAGCAGTGATTTGCGACCCCCCCGATACCTTCTGCTGGAACTGTGTGGTCAGGGGCCCCCACCCACGGGAAAGGGGGGTGTCGCCCCAGCCAATGGGGGACCCAAGGCCCCCCTTTCGCTACAGGGCGGTACCCGGGAATCACATTTAAACCCATGAGGCTGGTGCAGCCCTGCGATATTCCCCTGGTGCCCCTGTGCTTTTTTAGTTTGTTGTTTCCCTGTGTTGTGCCCCTGGTTGTTTCCTGACATGCTTACGCTTGAATTTTTACCTCGCTCCCTTTTGGGTTTTTGCCCCTGGCTTGTTTAAGGTTTCTCTTTGGTTCGACTTGTGGCTACTTTTTTGATTGGTTTCCCCGGACTGTCTACAATTCTTCTTCGAGGGCCCCCCAGACTTAGCAGCCAGGGATGTCGCCCAGTTGGCGTCTGCCATTGGGGCCCAGCACTCAAGTAGACGGGGAATTTGGCTGGGTTCCAGTCAGGGCTCACTGTACTTCCTTTACGTGAAAAAGTTAATATTTAAAATTTAGCCAAAAATTTAATTTGTATTTTAAGATTCAAACTTTATCCTCTATAGTACAAAGGGGGTTAAATCATTCTTTTATGTGAGTATGAATAACATGAAGCAATTTTTTATTAATTTTCATACGCTCAAAAATTTCCCATTACTTTTTGTGTCACCCATTGTTTTTGGGCTTGAAATTGAGTGAAAAACATTGGTTGCCTGATAGGGCTTTTATTTAGGGAAAAAAAAAAAAAACCCAAAGACTTACAAAAAAAACCTTTTGCTGATGCTTCAATAAAGTTATTGCATTTTTTACCACCAGGAAAAGTTCCGTAGGTATACAGCCCATGTTAACCACAGTAATCTACAGACCCCAGCAAGAACGTCCTGTTGATCTGAGCAAGCCCTAGCTTTCTCATTAGCAATCAGCAAATCCTCTTGGTGTCTTGTGGTTTCAAATCAGGGCAAGTGTTTTTTTTTGCTTGTGTAAGCCCAAAAGGACAATACCAGTAATGCTTTCTAATCAACAGTGAACATTGAGATCCCACATTCATAGCAGGCTCAGGATAAGTTCCTGAATGCTATTGAGTTGGATAGAGCCTACGGTATCCTGAAAACAAGGGGGGTTGCTGATAACAATGCCGGAAGCATGGGGGTAACATCATTATTTAGTCTGCCTTGTGTTTCTCTTTGTGCATCTTTTTATTTTACAAACTGTGGGGGTGAAGAAAGTTTACCATTTTGTACTATTCAGAAAAAGTATGCACCCTTGTGTATTTGAAATACCCCTGGAATAAAGAGCAGGACTAATAAGTTTAGAGCGGTAATATTTGTATGACAAAGCAAATCATGGCTTTTGTATTTCACAGGTTTAAATTTAAAGTGCATTGAGAGACACAGATTTGCCATATGTTGTTGGGTTTAGGCTATTTTGTTAGTAAATGCTTGCATTCTCTAAGATATTATAGAATTCAGTCACATTACATTTCTTATGTTATGTTTATTGTATTCCTGAATACATTAGACTACAAGCATTGTATATCATAAATAAAAAAAAAAAGCACCTTCAACTCCAACCCAAATGTTTCTATTAATTCAGTAGAGTACATAGAGAAGAAAGACCACATAGCAACGTTAAAAATGAAGCCTTTCTCAGGTGCTGCTTGACACTAAGGCTATGTTCACACGGCTTAATTGCGGGGGCGTAATTAAGCCCCGCAATTACGCCATGTGGAGGGGGGGGCGGGGGGGGGGCGAGGTGGGGAGCGGGGGGCCGGCACCCGCGGCCAATAGACTATCATACTAGCGGCGCGTATACGCCGCTAGTAAATGACATGTCACTTTTCTCCCCACGTGGCGGATTCGCCGGGCGGGGAGAGGGAAAGTAAATCATAGTTCTCTGTGAGAACTATTGATACCCGTAATGACTGGGATGTTTTCCAGCCCCTAATTTGCGCAGTTTCGGCGCGAATTAGGACTGAAATACGTCCCATTTTAAGTCGTGTGAAACATGTCCTAACACACTTACAATAGTTACATAGCAGAGTTGAAAATAAAACAACCAGGCAGTTCATCAAGCTCAACTAAGAGGGTGGAGAAGATGTGGATGATGGAAGGGTCATTTTAAAAAATTTGTTTTTCCTATTGATCAGAATTTGGAACCCATAAGGCATGAACCAATGTGCCCCAAAAAAATTTTTCCATCCTGAACTCAAATCGTGATCAAACTGGATCTATATTTTAACAAGAATTGTATATGTCTTTAAAAAGTATTTTAAAATTATTTTGTAGCAAGTAATTGTCTAAGCCTTTCTTGAAACCATCAACTTGTCTTCCCGTGACCAACTCCTGAGGAGGACTTTTCCACAGATTTACAGCTCTCATGGTAAAGAAGGCTTGTTAACTCTAAAGAATGAAAATTTGTCCTCCAGATGGAGGGAGTGTCCCCTTATCTTTTCAGGAGTTTTTTCAATAATTTTTTTTTTTCAAAATGCTTGCGACCATTCATTTAGTCATACCTCCCCATAGACATGTCTTCTCAAGACCAAACCTTTAAAGTTTCCTCATAATTAGATGCTTACCTGTAGCATCAGAAGGGTTTGGTACTTTCATCCAATTCTGATGTCTTGAGTAAATTTTCTCCTTTGTTGGTCAACATTACAGCTCCTTTAGAGACCACATCCTGTAAATCCCTGTTTTTTTACCACTCACTAAAACAGTGAACGACCAAACCTACTATGATTCTCCCTCCTTCTTCTGGTAGCTTATTGCAGTTGAATGAACTGCCACTATAAGGCTAGGTTCACACGGTGTAATTGCAGGGCGTAATTACACCCCGCAATTACGCCGTGTGGCCGGGGGTGGGCGGCGGCGGCAACTCGCCGGCCCATAGACTTGCATTACCAGCGGCGCGTATACGCCGCTGGTAATTCACATGTCAATTATCTACCCCCTCTGCATATTGCCGAGCAGGGAGAGGAGACATAATCATAGTTCTCTATGAGAACTGTGGATTACCGTAATGACTGGGAGGTATTCCAGCCGTAATTTGTGCACTCCGGAGCGTAATTACGGACTGAAATATGTCCAATTTTAAGCCGTGTGAACATGGCCTAATATTTATGCCTTTGCCATGGGGGCATTGAGAAGTGAGAGTTTTGCCCTAAAGCAACTGAAAATTGGCCTCAGTCTTTCTTTGAAATAATAGTCATAAATGGTGATACACGTTATGACTGACAGGTCACTTAAACAGAATAAGTAAGCAGAAGCAACGCAACTTTTTTTTTTTTTTTTTTTTATATTGAGTATGTTAGGAAAACACCGCCGCCCCACTTGAGGGTAGACGGCCTGACTTGGGGTGTATCGTGACAAGGTCAGCCAAATACTGTTTCACAGTCAAACCCTGTTCACACGGGCACAGGAAGACCCAGGGAGTGCAAGTGGACACCCTACTCGTACACAACCCTGAATGGCTGGGAGAGATCTATTTACCCACGCTAGTTAAACGGCGCTCTGCCAGGGCCAAATAAACTGCCACCAGCTCCTCATTTGGTTATAGACGGTCCGTTACCGTCTTACAACAAGGCATAGGAACCAGCCTTGGGGTAGCTAAATTTAAAGATCGAGTACAGGGCAGGTGAGTTCAATTATCAAGGCAGACTAGTCAGATTAAAGTTTATAAATTTAATTCGCCTTGGAGGGCGCACTAGACAGACAATATGTACAGAGGGATAATACTATACAGATATTGGTCGGAGGTGCAAATATAAGTATGGTTACAAACAACGGCAAGTAAGATGTGTCCAGTTACCTGAGGTTGGCTTGGGCCAATGGGGGGGCTAATGTGGCCTTGCTTCTGTGTGGGTGCTTTGGAATGCTGATGTAGGTCCCCCCCCCCCCCCTGAAGCGAGTGGGCAGACGGGGCTTCTGCTTATAAAAGTAATGGGACGCCCACGTCGCAGCCCCCTATACCCCCTCACACCCTTGGGAGGTTAAAAAATCTTCCCTCTCGGGCCCCTGCCATTTTTTGAGAAACATGAAATGCACCGTACGGGGAGGGCTTTGGGGGACAAAACTGGCCGTGGCCCAAAAACCGGAGGGCCTAAGCTACTCCTGGTACCAGGCATGCCATTGAGGGGCTTTTAAGGCCACCTTTGTGTTTCTGTTTCCCCTGCACCCCTAGAACCCTTTGGGGGATGGCGCTTTAGCACGGGGATTTTTTTAATTTTAAATCGAGATGGGTTGGACTGTTATGAAAGGCCCCCCCATAAATCTTTATGAAATTTGGGGGCCGCGGGGTCGGGCCCGTTTATTCAAGTTTTGCCCCCGGGTCTGAGAGACCCCATGTGTTTCAGGTGCTAATTAATTTAAATGGGGGATCCTTTGTTGCGCTGGCCCCCTGCTGGGGCTGGCTTCCTTTGTAAGTTTTTCCAAATTTAAAAGGTTTCCCTGGGGGAGTTGGTGGTGGGGGAGATCTGAAACCTGGGACTTGGGGGGGTTTGAAGGTGGAGGTGGATGACTTGTCATTTTTGATGAATTTTCCTAAAGGTAAACTTTTGGAATCACCATATGAATTGGATCCAAAAATGTGGACCTGCAGAATAAAGTTAAGTTTTTTATTTACACAGTCAATCCACACCAAAAAAACCCCAAAAATCCCATGGTGAGTTGCATTTTTTTCTTTCCCCCAAAAAAAAATTTTTTTTTGGTTTTACCAAAAAAAATTTCACTGTACCCCTGAAATGACAAAATTCTTTACAAAAAACAAGGTCTCCCACAACTATGTAGAAGGAAAAAAAAAAAGGTTTGGCTCCCCCGGCAGGAAAAAATAATAAAACAATTTGGCTCAAAATTGCGCTCAGAAATTGTTAAAAGAAATCTTTGTAGCTGTGGACTATGTAGACTATCGCTTCCTAGAGCGATTTTTTGGGTTTTACCCTATGTAGCTATATCTAGTGGTTTAGTGGTGAGCCTCTAACTTGGTGCATTTGGGCCCCGAGTTTTTAAAGAGAACCGTCACATCGTTTTTACCATCGTGTTCCCCCACCACCAAGATTAGAGCCAAACCGCAAAATAGCTAACACAAAAGGCGAAAAGGGGGAGGTTTTCCACAAATTTTTTGATGGCTTGACTACCCCCATATTGTCGCAGTGAAAACCCAACCTTTTATCCCCAATCCTATCCCCCAAATTCTACCGCAACAATTATGGGAAACAATTTAGTAAAGCCCGTTCCCCACCAAAACCCCCCTTGACCCCGTCCCAAAAGGGCCAATGCTTGCCACCCTCCCCTGGAATAGGCCCCAAAGCCATGCACGCTGATCAGTGAAAAATCCCCCTCCACATTGTAAAAGAAATTCCCCCTATCAAGAACCCGTTTGTAAAGTTCCTAAAAACTCCCCCACATCGCAAATCTCCCTCAATCCCAAATAAACGACAAAGTGGTGGGAGCCCCTCCAGGGTAGCGAACGCCAGGGGCATGAAGAAAACCCTGCCCATAGGGATAATGCGACAAGCAAAATTGAGCTTGCCCCAAGGGATTGCAACTCCGAAGCGAAAAACTTCTTCAGCAACCCCGCCCGCCGAACCTCCCAACCCGGGCCCCGTTTT